>JAMBLF010000849.1:0-178825 GCA_030578115.1 Leucoptera coffeella | reverse complement strand
CAATTTCGTTTTGTCATACGATCAGATTCGTTCGTCTGCCCCTTCTAAGCCGCTCATTCAGCCAACATAAGCTACAGTCCATACAATCAATATTACTCTGCCCTATCTTATGGCGTAGGTTGTATCCCCTATAGTGGGGCATGGGGGTGGCAATACGCAAATGATATAAAAATGGTCAATTTTCGAAATCACTTTTTCCGCTATATCTCAAAAACTGTGTTTTTAGCCAACATAGGCGGCTCATGAGAGATAGATCTTGACATTTGCTATCGATTGACATATAAATCATCAGCCTATCTAGGGGCTGAGGGGTCACCATCAAACTTGGAAAGTTATCTGCCAATTACTTTGCAGCGCTGAATTGCCTGTATCTCCCAGACTGTTTATTAAGCCATTATCATCTTTTGACTGAAGTAAACCAACTAGTAGTGCTATGTAATGACATAGACTTCATTACCTTTAAGCGGGGTGGGGGGTTGGTAATACATCGAGGAAATAAAAATGACGATTTCTTAGGAAATTAGTTTTTCTGTCATAACTCAAAAACTGTGTTTTTAGCCAACATAAGCCGCTCATCAGAGATAGATCTTGTTAAGATCAGTCATGCGACTATAAAATCCTGTCCCAAAAGGACAGGTTCTTTAGTCGATTTTTGTTTAGTATTCGATTCGATATTACCTAATTTGCATATTATGTTATTTTGTACAAATGTTCCCGGTTAGGTACTTTTATCCTGATAGGAATTGAATGTCATGAATGTGTTTATCCGTAAAATCTTTTAAAAATTATGATCAATGTTAATCATTTTAAAATGAGCTTATATGTACATATTTTGTTGAATTTTATAATATTTATTCATAGATGGCTTTCCAAGTTTGATGGCGACCCCTCAGCCCCTTGATAGGCTGATGATTTATATGTCAATCGATAGCAAATGACAAGATCTATCTCTCATGAGCCGCCTATGTTGGCTAAAAACACAGTTTTTGAGATATAGCGGAAAAAGTGATTTGGAAAATTGGCCATTTTTATATCATTTGCGTATTGCCACCCCCATACCCCACTATAGGGGATACAACCTATGTCATAAGATAGGGCAGAGTAATATTGATTGTATGACTGTAGCTTATGTTGGCTGAATGAGCGGCTTAGAAGGGGCAGACGAACGAATCTGATCGTATGACAAAACGAAATTGGTAGATAACTTTCCAAGTCTGCAGGCGACCCCTCAGCCCCTAGTTATGGTGATGATTTATACGTCAATCGATAGCAAATGACAAGATCTATCTCTGATGAGCCGCTTATGTTGGCTAAGAACACAGTTTTTGAGTTATGACAGAAAAACTAATTTCCTAAGAAATCGTCATTTTTATTTCCTCGATGTATTACCAACCCCCCACCCCACTTAAAGGGAATGATGTCTATGTCATTACATAGCACTACTAGTTGGTTTACTCCAGTCAAAAGATGATAATGGCTAAATAAACAGTTAGGGAGATACAGGCTATTCAGCGCTGCAACGTAATTGGCTGATAACTTTCCAAGTCTGATGGCGACCCCTCAGCCCCTAGATAGGCTGATGATTTATATGTCAATCGATAGCAAATGACAAGATCTATCTCTCGTGAGCCGCTTATGTTTGCTAAAAAGACAGTTTTTGAGATATAGCGGAAAAAGTGATTTGGAAAATTGGCCATTTTTATATCATTTGCGTATTGCCACCCCCATACCCCACCATGGGGGATGTATATTATGTCATTAGATAAGTGGCTTTATTTTAGTCCTATGATGTTAGTTGTTTTTGACTAGATGTGATTTTCACAAGGTTTATTTAAATATTTGTGAGGAAAGTACGAAAATCATTTTATAGATACATTCCAACGTGAATTTCGACCCCTCAGTCCCTTCACAGGGGGATGATATTTATACCAATGGATAGCCCTGAATTAGACTTATATTCGATATAGTGTACGAGGTGGCTAAATGGCCAGATGTCATGTTATATTGGAAGACATATTTCAAATATTTGTTATTCTGTTTCTTCAGCTTATTGTCTACCCTTTGCTTAATAGCGGGGGGTGAATATGCTATGGCGTGATAGCATTTTATCAGCACGTGCTATTGCATATCGATTTTTAAATCATATGTGTAATTTCACTATGTTACGGTCATAAATACATAGTGCATGAAGAACAAGTCATTATGACGATAATATAGTATATTTCTTCATAGATATCAATTATAATGCATCTTTAATCATTGAGGAAGTGTTTTTTAATATAATTAGCCTATTTAGCATGGATTTTTAATACAATACATCGATTTACCAAATACGAACAAAAAAAATTTAATTTGGTCGGGTTATATTGGCAGATAACTTTTGGCAGATAACTTCACACCGGTAAAGGAAGGGTGTTATATACTATTATGAAGTAACTATACAAAGGCCATTGTTGTATCTCAATAGGGAACTTGTGTATTCAAGGAAGAAAATCGCAATGACATTGATATATTAACTCTAAGAATGTGAAGGTTTATTTGTTCGAATACCATTAGAACTAGTGTCACAGTTTATTTATTATAACAATTTGTATGCACGAGTAAACATGCTAGTCTGGTACGTAGAAACAAAGCTGTCTATATGCTATTATATACATACATTCACGTCTTTCAATCCCTTTCGGGGTCGACAGAACCTCGGAGACTTAGTATCTCATAGGTAACTTTTTGGCAAATATTTAGGTTGTGATATCATGTGCAACATACTTGACGTGTTGTAAGCCCATCACCCAATTGATTCCATTTACCCCTTAGTCGCCTCCTACGATATACTGTTAAGAACGGCAGCTAGTTATTATTCTTTTTACGTCTAGCACGAATTTACATATATGTATGTATGAATTAAGTATAGAAGCGAGATTTTGTTGTCAGTTTCCGTTGTTTTATATGACAAAATTAGGCACAGTGTTAACTTTGAGCTAGTAGCGACAAAAACTAACCGACAGGGACCTTTTAGTTCAAAACTGTTGTCGCAAATTGTTACAACGTTAATGTTTCTGGTTTTTCGTGTGAAACGCCCCACTGTGTGTTGAATTAGTGAGTGAAAAGTTTAAAATTATATATTGTAGTTAAAGTGTAAGATGAAGTATTTTTCATATTTAAAAATGGTTATGTATGAATAAAAGCATGTAAATTAATATAAATGCACTTAATATATTAGATTTTGTGGGTTCATGTGAAAAAAGATTTGTATAAAGTGTTTTTATAGTTTTAAGAGATTCGCGATTTACACTCATGATTAATAATTAACGGGACTTATCGCGTAAGTTTATACATAATAAAATTACCTTTATACCCTTGTTAATAAAGGTAATTTTATTATATATAAACTTACGCGATAAGTCCCGTTAATTATTAAAGTATTTTTGTTAAAAATACCTGCTTTTCCAGTCATACCATACTTAATGCAATATACATACTTACACATCACGCCTGATTCCCTTGTAAAGGTGTAGGCAGAGATCACGGATCTCCATTTGTCTGGATCCTGACACCACTTTTGCTTCATTGACACTCATAAACACTCGGCGGTTATAGGTAATTCTAAAGTCACCTCTTTTGGTCAAAATACCTCTTTTGGTAGTTTTACCCAATGTCTTAATCTACTTAACTTAAGAAACGAAAACTCTACGTAGACATTGGTCAATGAAGTTCAATTTCATGAAAGTGAGGGAAGTACATTCAATAAAACAATACACTTTTATCGAATATTTCATTAATATCAGTACACCTGTATTCTGCTGTCATTTAATAAAAAGGCTCTATACGCATAGTAAAGCCTTTATTATCAAAACTCTGCAATTAATTAGTTTGACATTTCTGTTAAATCCTAAATAGCAACATTTCTAGGTATTGCTTTAAATAGTATTATAAACTAAGTCACTACGAAAATAGCGAAAATATCCTTTAAATGTTGTTTTTGTAATAAAAATACATTTACGAAATGCGTCGAATACGACGGTGAGGGAAAACAACGTGAGAAAACCTACCTATTCCACAAACGGGTAATAGTTAGTGCTTGTAAATGGCGACATGGCTTACCTCTTGTCACGACGTATATTGACTATGTAGTCTGATACAGGTGGTCAATAATGGTCACGAAATTGTTAGTTTTCTATAGTTATATATACGGGTGCGACATTTCTATGAAATCCGAAAAACCTTTCAGCATTTTCAGGCATTGTTTAAAACACTATTATGAAATATTCTCTAGATTAATTCCAAGAACTTAAGCGAGTATTTAATATGCAAATAGCTGAATAAAATATTTGGTGAGGTTCTATTTAATATTAGCCACATTTTCCTTCATCCAGTCATGTCGTAAGAGGTGACTATGGGACTAGGGGTCAATAAAATCTAATGGTCGATAGACTAGAAACCTGTCATCAATATTCTATATCAATACCATAATGAGCTCAATAGTTTACCTAAAAGTAACAGAATAGATACTGTATCTTCAAAGTTCTGTGCATCTCAACAGGGATTAAGAAACGTGTGTATATATATATATATATATATATATATGAAATGCTTACAAACATTTAAGCGAGCGGAGTATGCAAATAATGTTTTGTGCGGTTAACTTTAATTAAAGGCATTGCGTCATCCACGTGGTTAGGTTTTGCATTGCATTGCTGTTTACACCGGATGTTAGAACGGGAGTTGTAATTGCAGATGTACTAACATTGTTTAGTTTCATTACAAATTTTAAATGAAATGAAATGCTCTTTATTCATTTCCACATGAAAATGTATAAGGTCAAATCGGCAAAGATCGTCTAACAAAGTTGCCATGAATTTATGCATATTTTTTCTAATAATTTTGGGTAGTGATTGGTGATAGCAAGAGAGATTTGTCAGCATCGTTCGCAGTGGCTATAGATAGTCTGCCTGTTCTGTTAGGGAAGTAGGGTAATAAAATATGTATGCAGGTTTTCGTGACGCCTAATTACACCTAAATACAATATATGTATGAGGAGGGGTATCAGTGTCAATAAAACATAAGTGTTTTGTCAGTAGCGGAACTTGATCTCTGCCTAACCTTGTACAGGACATCGGGCGTAATCGTGTATGTATATATGTACCCCCATAATCTTTACTCTGACGCCATTCCCAATAACAACGCAGATGATTACAGCCTATTGCCGTCCCTGACTAGCTAAGTTTAAGGCTAACTGTACCTAGTTTAGTTCGCAAATGTTGACCCCAGGGATTTGTAGTTAAACACTAACCGTTTTAGCTAAATGTTTCGGCATTTAGTGCTTAAACTTTTCCTAGTTTTAATCCCTAGGTATGAGACGATAGTATGTAGTACTTAATTATACTATATCTTCAGATGTTATGAAACGGCTAGCAATAAGTCTGAAATTTTCATACATATTCTTAATATTTATGATAAATAGTTACCTACGTGATATTATCATCTTTCCAAGGTTTTGTCCACCCCAAAAGGGATTAAAAGACGTGAATATATATGCATATATTCTGATGTGGGACTTGTAGAGAATGTATGAAGAGACTAAGGGATATTGGTGCAATTTATAATGATTTAGAGACAGAATATCCAGGATTCTATTGAGAGATGATTTTTTTTTAAAACTCCGTTTCCGTACAGAGATTATGGAAAGATCTCGAATCCCCATTTGTCTTGATTCTGACACAAGAGTATGACTTGATTGACATCCTAACACACACTCAGCTCTTACAGGTACTTCTAATAATGATGTTTTTATGTATATTAGGATTGGTATTTATTATTTTTTTACGTACACAATTATACCGGATATTATCCAGAGTATTTGCATATTATATTTAGCTTAGAGCATAATCAACATTCACGTCAAGTCTAACCCTAGGCTCGAGTTATTTTAGTTTTAATTAAAAACCTTTGCTTTGAGTCGGAATGTCGCCATTCTTAGCATACCCATTAGTGATGGGATTCAAGTGATATTTTTCACTCACTCGGTCATAGTAAGTTTCTCGGTCCAACGCGAGTGATTTTTTTCCAAATAACAAACAGTTGTCAGAAACAATTGTAACAAACTCAGTGAAATATGAAAATACAAATAATTATTTTCGGCACAATAATTAGTCAATTGTGATGCCAAACTGGCTAAATATGTTCGCTTTGGGATGAGATTTGGATCCTCAATTGGAACCAACCGAAGAACTAAGTCGAGAAGAATTGGAGCTTCAACCTCGTTTTTCGGTTGTTGCGGCTGGCGGCGTTGGCATAACCATGACGACGGAATAACAAGAAGTGCAAACGCCTTGGCATTAGTGTTTGTACTTTCGCCGACATAACCTTAGTGGTGAATGGCATATTAAAGAATTAAAAAAAAACAACAAACGAGCAAAGCGGGTTATCACACTCCGCCTCGACTCCGTCCGAGTCGAGTGGTACATACCAGTCAACTTGAGTCACTCGAAACTCAGTGTTGAGAGTTGAAAGTAAAATAAAAATGACTAGAGTTATTACAGTAAAAAACAACAGTCCCATCACTAATACCTATTCGCCGGAGCTCTGTGTAAAACTTTTGACGTTGTGACGGTTGAAATGTCAAGTATTTTTGCGGCGGACATCTTGTTTTGTGGCAGACATCTTGCTTTTGTGGCGTCTAATTTAATTTGCAGGTTCGGCGAGTTGGCGGGAAAGTTTTTTAATATTATTCCTATTGGGTTTTGTTTTTTTGTTTCTGGTGCGTGTTATTGTGATCGTCTGAATATGGTGTGAGGGTTAAGCGGTTGAATGCTGGTTGCAATAAATTTTGATGTTGTGCGGAAGTACATTTCAAAGTATGAGTTTTACTGTACCTATCGGAATCTATGTTTTATACATATCATACATACATATCGATGACATGCTTATATTACTTAAGCCCTCAATAATATCTCATTGTGTAATAAGTTAAGGTATCTTGTGCGGAGGTTGTGAATAAAACGGGAATACCAGGAAAAGTCATTTGCTCTATCAGATAATCAGTATGACCACTTTTAAACTACTGATAGCAATGAAGACACAAATACAAAATAGATAATCTATTTCCGTGTCCATGGGACGTAAAAAGAATGCTAACTAGCTAGCTAACTAACTAGCTAACTACTGTTCTTCCCGATATGTCATAGGAGGCGACTGAATGGAGTCTTTTGGGCAATGGACTAGCAACCTGTCACCAATATTATATATGACATCACAAACCAAATTCAAGCTAAAAAGTGACATGTTTTCATGTATCCGAGGTTCTGTTCACCCCGAAAGGGATTAAAGAACGTGACTGTATATTCAGTGATGATTTTTTAATTCTTATAGTAATTAAGCATCCCAAAGTCTAATAGCCTCAACTCTAAACAGAATTTTCTTCTTACTCATTAGGCCTAAATTAAACAATGAATTCCTAAACTGTTTATTTATTTATTTGTTTGTTTACTTTAGAATTACGTGGGTGGCTTAGATTAAGGAATGTCAGCTTTGGTCGCACCCATGTCAAGCGATGTAAACCAATGCGACACTTCCGTAAACCAATTAACTTTAAAAGGGGTCACTTCTAAATTCGCGAATTATTTCAGCTATGCCTGTGTTAATTGCTGGGTTAAGGTTTGGATTGGAACGGGAAGTGTTTAGGCGCTTTTGGGAACCTAGTCGGTACTAATAGATGCTCTTAAATTAAATATATACTTGTTTCTACAAAAAACAAAAAGACATACGCATTCACGACCATTAATCCTTGCGGGGTAATCAGAGGTTCAGGTTTCCATCTCCGCAATTGCGAAGGTAGTAATTCTATGGAAACCTCGAACCCACGGGTTGACCAGATAGTCAATGCTCAATGTGACAGGTGGTCAGCCATGTCGCCATTTACATGCACTAACTGTTCGACGAACATGTAATAGTTAGTTTCCTCCGTAGCTTTCCTCACCATGTTTTCCCTCACCGTAATATTCAACGCATTTCGTAAATGTATTTTTATTACGAAAATGTACATAGAAATTCATTGAACTTCATTTCCATTAGTACATGCTCAAGCGGGATTTGAATCCTGTACCTACTGATGCAGAGTCAAGTCCCAAACAACTAAGCTACGTCGAATTTGTCTACCTATGGTTTTAATTGTACTGTATTAAGAACTATTATTATTTAGAACTTTTACAGTAAGGGTTAATCGTGGGAAAATCTTCTCATTCCTCGGAATATAATATAATAGTCATGTATAATAGTCAGTGCTGATTGGCGATGGACACTTCCACAATTTCAGAGATACTTGAAGCTCTCACTACCTTGTTAGTGTTAATGGTCGTGAATGTTTCTGGTTTTTATGTAATAAGTTATATTATGTATGAAAGATATTTAAACCTATGGCGATATATTATAAAAATGGCGAATTTCATCACTTTTGCTATTCCACTAAGAGTTACACACTGTTACTGAAGTGATATTGAACTAGGATTTTGCAAACAGCATTAGGACTTTGGCCAAGGATATGTGTATGTAAATAAGACTGTATCGTATTCAAATGAAGCCATGTTGGAAGGATAAAGGATTGAGTATTACCAGCTTTTCAATTACGAAACCTTCTTCGTAGATTATGCTTATGCAAATGGCTTTGTCTAGGCTTTCATTAAAACGAATGTATTTGCATTTTTACTCTCTTTTGTACGTATTTAGACTGGAAATTATAGGATATTTTCACCCCTTTTTGTGTTAAGTATGATAGCGTTGATGAAATGTAATTAGAGTTTATTATGAAAGAAAATATTGTGAAAAGGGAAGACATATCACGCCCCTTTCCCTGTAGAGAGGTAGGCAGAGATCACCGTTTCTCATCTGTCCCGATCCTGACAAACCACTTTCGCTTCATTGACATTCGTACATCTCCTCATACACATTTGGCGGTTATAGGACTGTCATATGTAGTATTAGGCTGGCACCTAAGTTACTACGCTTCCACTTCATCCGCATAAACATATACACATCTATAAATGTATATTATTATATTATGAGTATTAAGATAACAATAACACTTATTTTTACTAGCAATTGAGGCATTTTAATCCGCCATAACAAACTTAAATCACCTTTATCGCTTATAAACGGCGCTCCTAATTTTACGAGCAAGCATTCAAACCATTAGGTTATCTGGGCTTACGAATTTTAATGTGATACCCTCGCAATACCACTTTTGTTACCGCGGTAAAGTTTTATGGTTCAGTCTTCACATACATACACCATATATGGTGACATTTCATATCTATTTTACGAAAAGCGTCGAATACTACAATGAGGGAAAACATCGTGAGGAAACCTACCTGTTCTCAAACAGGTAATAGTGATCGTAAATGCCGACATGGCTGACCACCTGTCACAGTGAGTACTGACTATCAGGTTAACACATGGGTTCTAGGTGGCCATAGAATAACTACCTTCGCAATCGCGGAGATGAACACCTGAACCTCTGACTACTTACAAGGGTTAATAATCGCGTTTGTATTTGTCTATTTAGGTCATTTATTAACAACAAGACTGGTTACTCTAATAACCGTCCCAAACCGCAGACCATTCCCACTATTGTAATTATTCCAAACGTCACTAGTATCCCGTTGAATGTAAGATAGTGGTTCTACCAAAATAGGCTTCAAAGGTATTTTGGTTTGGCCTGTTCTATTTGCTGCATTGACGCTACGAAGTGACTATTCTAGTTATCCAATTATAGTTTTAAGAGATTCGCGATTTATACTCATGATTAATAATTATTAACGGGACTTATCGCGTAAGTTTATATATAATAAAATTACCTTTTATTAACCTGACGTCGTAATTTTCTTATATATAAACTTACGCGATAAGTCCCGTTAATAATTATTAATCATAGTTAACCAATTATTAATAATAATTAACTGGACTTATCGCGTAAATTATTAATCTTAAACTTACGCGATAAGTCCCGTTAATTATTAATCATGAGGATAAATCGCGAATCTCTTAAAACTATAACCAATTGTTGTATTAAATTCGTAGTCAATGATATATTACAGTAAAAATTTAATAGGAAGTATGATGAGTTAGGAATATATATAAAAATATGTGATAAATAACCAACATAAAGTAATTTTTAAAATGCTATTAATAATTATTTGCTAATTAATTATCCTAACAATTTAAGAACCAACTGGGTTTCAATAAAGAATCCATTTCGAACTACTTTTTGGTAAAAGTATCTAAATTGTTTTTTAGTTATAAAACACGTAAGATTTAAGGGTCGAGAATGTTTAAGATATTTTTCAAATTTAGAGACTTTTAGAGATTTTTTTTAGGAGATTGAGACTAACAAATAAATAATAAAATAAAATAGAAAATAGAAGAATATCATACATACATTATTGCTATACAGATGTCAAATGCTTTTCTGTATAGTATTCTTATATCTGTCCTGATATATAGGTATGACCATTACAAGATTCTTTTGATTGCTGGTTAGGCTGCAGTTAATTCTGGTGGATTATTATTGAACTTGTATTGTATAATGTCTGCAGAGTTTCTTGGCATTTCTTTACCTTTTTTTTATTCTATTAGTTATTTATGACTATCTAATTTCAAGGACGATTTATCATGTGAACATGTTTTTCTTTTGACTTTTAATAAGTGATTTTATGATCCTTATGTTGTATAAAAAACATTTCATTTCAAGATCTAACAGAATAGGTCCCCAACCTTAAGCCTGAGTCGATTTCAATTATGTGAAGCAAAATTGTGTTTGGCTCATTCCTGGCCACTTCAGTCCAGATATGGAATGGGATTACAACGGGATTGACGATTAGATTGAGATGGGAAGACCACAGAAATTTGAAGGAACCCTTTGTTAGTTCTAATTATATTGACAATGCCTGTGGTTGTGTTGATAGTGATTCTTCTTAGATATACATATACGTAGGTATAAATGTATTACAATAATATTTGTAAACTATTACACTGACTGAACTAGCCACTTTGTAAGTTCATTTAAGACTTCTGTTACGGGCGCTAGTTATAAATGAATTATATATAGATATAAATGTATTATAATATTAGTACTCTAATTTAACTAGCCTTTTTATTATTACGTTCATTTAAGACTTATTAACGTACTAGATAACGTGTGAAAAATACATACTTATTATATATTGATAATAACATACATAGCAGAAGAAAAGCGGAGTGCTTAACTCTGCCTCTACAAGAATCGAATCCGGCACCTCACAAGTGGCTTTAAAGTGCTTAACCAGACCAACGACCAACACCTTAAACAATCGTAAGGTATCTAACTTAAATACTCATCACATCACGTTCTTCATACTAGGTACGAACATCAGTTTTAATATAAAAGCTTTAATTTGATCTGTTTATGATCTAAGCGGCTTTCCCCAACCAATCCAAGCATCCATCTTGTTTCTAATCCTTTATAACTTTCTACGGGGCTAAAGTAACTTAATTTTGATTCTCAGATATATAATATCAATTATAATCCTTGGTATTCCTACTGTGTAATTCTTGATTATAGCGCAGGATTATCTATTTAGGCAACAGTGTATTTCGATTGATGTTTACTAATCTAATTTAGTTTATTTAACCGCATGCTACGTGTACAACGACATTCTGTCAAAGCTGTTTTGGTTTAATAAATTATTACTATTATTAGTTAGATTGGAGATATTAATAGATAGATTTTAGCAACGCTAGACTTGGACTATTGTTCCTGACTGATTAGGTAGTGTAGATTCTAGGAAACAAAACTTTGTAACAAAAACCTACGTATAATTAATACGGTGGAGATAAAGAAATATGAATCGTCAGTCTGCCCGTAACCATGGTTGCTGCAACGTAGCCGCAACGTCGGGTTAATAATAAAGGTAACTTTATTATATAAAAACTTACGCGATAAGTCCCGTTAGATATTATCATGAAAATAAATCGCGAATCTCTTAAATCCTATGTATGAAGGTTTTTGTGTCCGTGGTTCTGTCATATCCTAAAATGATTATAGGTCATGACAGTATGTGTGTAGGTGTGAATTAAGAATATATTTATTTTCAGTCGTCTATGGTTCGTCAACAAAGTCAGCAGCTCAGTGAAAGTTGAAAATACAAATAATTATTTTCGGCAAAATTTTTAGTCAATTGTGATGCCAAACTGGCTAAATATGTTCGCTTTGGGATAAGCTTTGGATCCTCAACTGGAACAAACCGAAGAACAAGGAAGAGAAGAATTGGAGCTTCGATTTCGTTTTTCTTCGGTTGTAGCGGCTGGCGGCGTAGGTGGTGTGGTGGAATAACAAGAAGTTCAAACGCCGTGGCATCAGTGTTTGTACTTCAGCCGACATAACCTTAGCGGTGAATGGCTTAATAAAGAATAAAAAAAAAATTGAAATATTAATCAATGTACATACCTGTCTTAATTCAGTAGCTAAATCAATAACCAATCTCTTTTGTGTCATCTCTAATGAAATCTTTAAATTTGTTTCGTTTGGTCCTGTGATAGAAAATGTAAATATATTATAATTACTTTAAAAATAATAAAGTTTTGTACTACTCTACAATGTCAATGAAAGTTAGATAACCTTCTTAATCCTTAATCCTTTTCAGGGTGTACAGAACCTTGAAAACATAAAAAGATGTTTTGCTTGCTTGGTCACTTATAAGCATGAATGAATGTTTGTGTTATACGGACCATTGATGACAGGTTGATAGCCCAATAGATTACATTGACCCCTAGTCCCTTAGTCGCCTTTTACGATATACGGTAGCTAGTTTTATTCTTTTTACGTCCCAGACTACACAGCACCTATTTTTATTAATACTAGCATTATAAATTACCATTACAAGCTTACCGTCATACACGTCACGCCTGACTCTGTACAGTGGTAGGCAGAGATCACTGATCCCCATTTGGCCATCTCCTCATACACACTCGGCGGTTATAGGACTGTCATATGTATTATTGGGCTAGCACCTAAGAAACCACGCTTCCACTTCATCCGCATAAACATATATACATCTATACTTGTATTATATTATGTATATTAAGATAACGATAACACTTATTTTTCCTAATACACTTACCTTCAATAACATATAAAAGAGTAGACCATAGCAATATCCAGATTATTAAGATGACAAATAAACCAAGTTGGCAGAACACGTATCTCGATGCAGTGTGATAAAAATTAGCATTATTCTTCTTATGGTTTGGTAGCAGAGGTAGAAAAGTCTGTGAATTGAAAAATATGAGAATTGATTAGAATAGCATATAAGTAGGTCGTGAGCGGTATGATGTTTAGTCAATTGGTGTCAGAACAGGCATGACTGGTAATATATAATAATAATAATATTTGGACATTATTACACCAATTGAACTAGCCCCTTGGTAAGTTGATTTAAGACTTGTGTTAAAGGTATTAGTCAACGTAAATTTAAGAAATATATACATAGATAAATACATAAGTAGCATGTATAATCAACGACCAGACTGGAAAGCAGTAGAAAAGCGTAGTTCTTAACTCTGCCTCCACCTTAACCTTCAATATAATAAGGCTTTTATGGTCTCCACGCTTATGTATGGTAGTGAGTGCTGGGTTTGGCCGAAAAATTAATGATGAAGTACATTTTTTTCAATTTTAATCTTAGATATAGCAAAGGCCTATCCGGTATATGTGATGGTTGTAAATAAATAAATAATACATTAACCAACCTACATCTTCCTCAATCTCTAACATAACAAGTTTGTGTATTCCACAATCGTAACAATTTGTAAAGGGACACGTAAAGTGAACCTATAAAGTTGATTGTATACATTCACCTCTAATTGTGGGTGATAAAATTTTACAGCCCCAATACTCGTAGTAATTTCTCTTGAACGACCATTTTGATATCGCGGAAGGGGTGGTGTGTAAGTACGTTGTAACAATATCTAGATATACATAGACATTCACATTTAAGCTCTATTGGGATGGACATAACCTTAAAGACACGATAATATCGAAAAGGTTGCTTTTTAGCATGAATATTGGGGTTGTGATGGAATAATTGTGACAGGTTGCTAGCAATCGACCAATAGATTCCATTTACCTCTAGTCCCTTAGTCGTAGACATACTGGGAAGAACGGCAGCTAGTTAGCATTTTTTTATGTCCTAGACTACAACGGGACAATTTCTAAGTGCCATGGAAATATAACATTGCTTACTTACGCATATTTTAATTTTTAATTAAACGGAATCAATTTAAATTTCAAATTAATGGAATCCCATCCCCAATATTAATGCTAAAATGGACCTAGAATATGATTTCATGACTCCCAGCTTTTGTCCACTCCGAAAGGGATTAAAGGACGTGAATGTGTATATAGAGTTCTTGTTTGTAGTCACAGAGAAAAATACACGTGTTTTGCAAGTGACATCCAATACCTATTTGATGCCATAGAGATATAGCGTCTCTTTGAGATGAAAATATTCGCATGTTTTTTCGTTAGTTTTCTCTGTGTCCTACATAAATCTTTATTTTCTTTCTGTTACTAACGTGTATGTTTATTCGAGACCAAATAGAAGTTCTAGTTAATGTGTACATTTTATAAGTGGTTAATTCGGTATAGCTCAGTTGTTTGGGGGTTAATTCTATAGCAGTGTGTGCAAGGTTCGAATCCCGATTGAGCATGTTGTGAGGGAAACATCGTGAGGAAACCTACTTGTTACCCGAACAGGTAATAGTTAGTGCTTGTAATTGTCGGCATGGCTTGCCACCTGTCACATTGAGTACTGACTATCTGGTCAACACGTGGGATTAAGGTGGCCATAGAATTACTATATCCGCGATTATGGAGATGAAAAGCTATTCTCTGATTACCCCGCCAGGGGTAATAGTCGTGAAAGCGTTTGTTGTTTTTATAACGTGTTACAACGTTACAACATATTACTAGTTACAATAAAATGGTTACAAGTTATAATACAAACTGAGTTTGACATTGTTTCAGCGCTATAAACTGTGGTCGCGACTGTGTTAATTGTTTGTTGTTTTAGTGTTCTAGAGTTTATATTTGTAAGATAATTTTTTTATACATTATTACAAACACATATTCACACCTCTACGTTGCTAAGGGGATTGGTAGAGACTATCGATCGCCACATGACACGATCCTGATAGATCTCTATTGCTTCACTCAAACCCTTTAATCTTCCGTTCTTCACACAACGTACACCTGCCTTAAGAATTTTATTTGTATATTGTGACACGTTTGATTTAGTTTAGCTTAGGTTACATTCAAATAGAGAACTAAATGAGATACTCTAAGTATATTAAAAGGATGCGCCTACAAATTAAATCTAAAACTACTATTAAATACAGTACAAACCTTTTCAAACATATCTCTGTCATTATCCATAAGAATTTTAGTTTCTCTTCCATTAACTTCTTCCTTGAAACCTCCTGAAACTCCCTTTTCACCATTAAAACCTTTATCACCTCCATCTACGTTTACTTTATCAACTTTAGAAGCGACATCAATCGTGCAAACTCTGATTTCACCGCCATGTTTTATTAGATCTCTCGTGAAAGTTACATTTTTCTTCCTAACCCTAGTGTGTTGGTACAAAGGCTTGACAAAGTTCGGTATGAACTTTCTCTTTAACGGCCCTTTCATGACCAGTTTCGTCTCTTATCAGGGAGGAACTGATGGGGCTTCGCGTGTCTATAAAACTCAGTGGTCTGTTCCGAATTTGATGAGGCGGAAGTTGTTTCCTTGGTTTGGCGCAACACTGTGTGCTGATTACGTCACTCTACGTTCGTGGTGGCTCACTTTTAAAGGTAGTGTAGGACTATCTAATAGTTCGAAAGTGCACACCAATATGGATAGATTGTACACCAATTATAATATAACATTTAATATAACACCAAATATAATATAATATTAACAAGAACCAAATATAATATAACACCAAATATAGTATAATTTTAACAAGATCAATATTGCAATCGCTCTCACGACTATTGCAGTGTAGTCAAAGGTTCGTATGTCTATCTCCGCAATTACGTCGGTTTTATTATATGGCTACGTTTAATCCACGTGTTAACTAGTCTGTACTCAATGTGAAAGTTAGGAAATCGTGTTGCCATTTACAAACTCTGACTTTTTCAGAAATGTTCCGAGGTATAGATAAAATTTCTTAGGAATTTCTTCTCCGTAGTTTCAATATTTTGCAAATGTATTTATAAAAATATATATGCCTATTAACAAAAGATTAATGAGGTGTAGGCATTGTGATGATATAAATAAGGAATAATGATGTCAAAAATTCACATTATTATACATGCATTGGTTAAAAGATTAAAGTTTGATAAAAATGTTATTCCACTTTCTAAACTTGTAAAAAACTATGTTAGTCCACTCTAAATTGATAAAAAACATAAGTAAATGTTTGTATATAAGCTCGAAAATCCTACGTCCATCCAAATAAAATATATCCAGGATTACAAATCCAATTTGGCGTAAAAATCCATTTAAACCTCGTTTGATGTGCATTGAACGCGATAGTCGAACGCAAAAGTTATCACAGCTTTCATTATTTTAAATCTGGGAACTGTGGCAGCGATGAAATTGTCCTATATTGCAGTAAACAACGTTTCACAATAATTCTGTGCTCATTAAAATACGTAACAGTACATACCTTAGTACAAAATCAATTATATTAAAATGACACACGTGTTTTTGATTTTTGTTTTTCTTTTTAGAACGTACTTAATATTTGTAAATAAAGACAAAAGAGAGAAACGCATTCACGACCAAATAACCCTTGTGGGGTTTTCAGAGGTTCAGGTTTCCATCTCTGCATTTGCGAAGGTAGTAATTCTATGGTGACCTCCAACCCACGTGTTGACTAGATAGTACTCAATGTGACAGGTGGTAAGCCATATAGCCATTTACAAATACAAACTACTTGTTCAAGGAAATGGTAGCTTTCCTCACGATGTTTTTCCTCAGTGTAATAATCGATGCATTTCGTAAATGTATTTATATTACGAAAATCAACATTTTTAATTTAACCTCATTTCCATTGGTACATGCTCAAGTGGGATTTGAACCTTGTACCCTCCGATAAAGAGTTAAGCCCCAAACTACTGAACTTTGTCAAATTATGTGTATGTATTTGTTCATTTTATATAAAAGTAATATAAAGGTATTCCAATTTTGTATCTTGCTAAGGTGGCGATGATGAATCTCTGCTTATCCCTTTAGGGAAGTAGAAGCGTGAGTATATGTATGTATGAATCTTGCATTCATTTAATGTAATGTTTATATATGAAACTTAAATTAAAACATCACGTCCTTTTATCCTTTTCAGGTTGGACAGAACCTCAGAGAAATATTTCCTAGGTCACTTTGTAGCATAAATATTGGGGTTGTGATGTCATATGGAACAATGGTATCAGATCGCAACCCCACGGACAATAGATTCCATTTACCCCTAGTTCCTTAGTCGCCTCTTACGACATACCGAGAAGAACGGCAGCTAGTTTACATTCTTACCAGAACTACATACAAATAAAAAGAAGAAATGTATTCTTGAAGCCTCACTAATGTAAACTTGATCAACATCCAAAATTATGAAAATGAAACTTTGGTATAACTTTAGTAAAAGTTTTTCGCAGTTTTGATTAAGTAAACATTGTATGGTTTTAATACTCCAATGTTTGCTGTTTCTTTGATTGGAATGGGCAAATAATTTAAGTTTCGTTTGTTTTATGGAGAACTTAAATTTTAAACAAACATGGGTTGGAAAATTTAAGTTTGATTTTTAATTTATTTTTTATTGTAAACAATAGTTCTATACGCATTAATTATGTTATTAAATAGCAATGTAGTCTTTTGGTAGCTGATCTAACCTCGGTAAAAAATATGTAAAGACAATGCTCAGTGCCATGTTTGAAATAATAGTTTTAAGAGATTCGCGATTTATACTCATGATATAAGATATAAGGGTGTGTATAAGATTGATTGCAGCTGTGGGAAATCCTATGTCGAACAGACTAAACGGTCTATTGCGGACAGAGTGAAGGAACACATAATATATGTAATATATAATAAGAAGGATAAGTCCCGTTAATTATTAATCATGTTTGAAATAGTATAATAAACATATTTTGACTTTGATATATTAATTTGTTTTATTTGAGTTTATAGCTCTGCAACCAAAGATCGTTACAAATGAAACCTATAATGTATCGAGCCGTATGGCACAGTGAGTGCTAGTTTTGGCGTGTTTACTGGTAACACTGAATTACGCGACTGTGGCGACGCCTCCAACTCCCACCGTATGTGGCGCGATCTCTACTTAATATTTTAGGATATGCATAATCTAAAGCTGTCGACTCGAAATGTCAGTTGCAATAGAATATGTAATCGCGTACTGTCAGTCATGTGTCATTGCGTTTCCCAAACCCATACATATTGCTTCCACCCTTAATATTGTGATACTACAGTAAATCACGACTAGATTGGACCAGAAATGATAACAATATAAGGATTTTATTTCATAGTTTTTTGGTGATTATTTAAATACCTATCTATATTATAAACAGCTATCTATATAAAACAGCTATATATATTGCATACTAGCTATCCATACTACATACATATATTTTCCTAAAAGGTATATAAAACAAAAATGATTTATAGTTTTAAGAGATTCGCGATTTATACTTATGATTTATAACTAACGGGACTTATCGCGTAAGTTTTAATATAATAAAGTTACCTTTATTAACTCGACGTTTCGGCTACGTTGCAGCAGCCATGGGTTAATAAAGGTAGCTTTATTATATAAAAACTTACGCTGTAAGTCTCGTTAGTTATTAATCAAAAATGATTTAGACGTATTTACTTATTTATCGAGAATTATAACTCTTAGAATTTTTTTTAGTACAGTCAACCTATAGTAAATAAAAATTACATTAATGGATCAAAAACACTTACATAGAGTCTCTTAGTCGCTTCTTACAACATGTCAATAACAAAACCGTTACTCAACATGATTCAAATTACATTCAATCAAACTAATCAATAAAGAAAAAAAAAAGACAAACACGTTTACGATCATTAACCCATACGGGGTTTCAGAGGTTCAGGTATCCATCTCCGCAATCGCGAAGGAAGTAATTCTATGGCTACCTCGAACCCACGTGTTGACCAGATAGTTAGTACTTAATGTGAAAGGTGGCAGGCCATATCACCATTTACAAGCGCTGACTTTTGCCTATTCGGGGAACAGGTAGGTTTCCTCACGATGTTTTTCCTCACTATAGTTTTGGACGCATTTCGTTAATGTATTTTTATTACCAAAACGTACATAGAAATTCATTATACTTCGTTTCCACTTGTACATGCTCAAGCTAGATTTGAACCCTGTATCCACTGATACAGAGCCAAGCCCCAAACAACTGAGCTACGTCGAATTAATATTAATTACATTCAACAAAGCGAGTGCATAATATGGTAACACTAGCATAACATCAAATGAGCATACAGGGAACTAGAATTTCATACTTAATGAAGCCTTTAATGGACGTCATAATAGCCACAGAACAAAATACCACAGAGTGTTTAGAATGTGCGTTTGTGCGATTATTTTGCTAATGACAGATGTGTGGGTTCCTAATGGATTATAATGGAATTTGGTTAGAATGCGCATGGTTAAAATTGTTTCAAAATTTATTTCATATAATACATGTACACATATACATTCACGTCCTTTAATCCCTCAAAGACAGAACCTCGGAGATGTAATATATAAAAAACGCGTTACGACCATTAACCTTTGCGGGGTAGTCAGAGGTTCAGGTGGCCATTTCCGCAATTGCGAAACCACGTTATACCACGTCGCCATTTACAAGCATTGTTTGGGGAACAGGTAGGTTTCTTCATGATTTTGTCTCTCACCATAGTTATTCGACGCATTTCATAAATGATAAAGAATGCGATTAAAGACTTAAGGTAAGTGGAATTTATTGAGTGAGGGACTAGCAACCTTTCACTAATGTTCCATATTACTAAAAAATCCTAATGAAAAATATGACCTACAAGATATTATCGTCTCGCCGAGGTTCTGTCCACCCTGAAAAGAAATAATGGTCGTGAATGTATGTATGTTTCCTCGTATTGACATTAATCACCATAACTGACTAAAGGACCATCTTCCAAGGTTCTATCCAACTTTCCTACGAATGAGGAATTGCGTGTACGTAATAAGATGAAAACCGACTCCACATAATAATTTCGTTTGAATTTTCTTCATAAAGAAACCGTATGGAACCATGGCTTGTTTTCCCAGAATTTTCATCAAGGCTTTGAAATGCTTCAGATTGTTTTGTAAAAGCCATATATACAAACGTTTGTATGAATGCTTTCATTTGTACTCACTTCTAACTTCGAAGATAAATATTAACAAAAATTTCAATCTCGTGTCTGTGCTAGTATGTGACGTAAAAAGAACGCTAACTAGCTGCCGATCTTTCCGGCATCTTGTAGGATGTGACTACGGGACTAGGGTCGTGTGGAATCTATTGGACGATAGGCTAGCAATTTGTCACCAATGTTCCATGTGACATCACTACCCCGATAATCATACTAAAATGACCTAGGAGAGAGAGATATCTTCGAGGTTTTGTCCACCCCGAAAGGGATTAAAGGATGTGAATGTTTATGTATAAGCAAAAATGTAAGGGCACGCATATAATATATTAGTAGTAGTAGTATTGCAATAGCGTAATGATATAGAAGAGACCAAAAACATGTCAATAAGTTCAAAAATTATGTAAGTATTTATGTTATATATTGAACTCTATTGCAACTTGGTATTGTTACTGTTAGTGAAGCTATGACACCGTAGCTAACACTAATCACTACATAGTATAAGACAAAGTCGCTTTCTTTGTCCCTATATCCCTTTGTATGCTTAAATCTTTGAAACTACGCAACGGATTTTGATGCGGTTTTTTTTAATAGATAGAGTGATTCAAGAGGAAGGTTTATATGTATAATAAAATCCATTAAATAGTGGAGTAGGCTATATATTTTATACCCGTGCGAAGCCGGAGCGGATCGCTAGTATATATGTAAGCTTGACAACCTAATACATGTTCATCCGATCGTAATCCCATCAATGAATAGTGTTGAATAATACTATTGTCATAATAGGAGTAAATCCAGTGTAGCTCAGTTGTTTGGGGCTTGATTCTGTATCAGTGGATACAAGGTTTAAATCCCGTTTGAGCATGTACCAAAAGATTTCAAGTTTAATAAATTTCTATGTACATTTTCGTAATAAAAGTACATTTGCGAAATACAGCGAAATACACGGTGAGGAAAAACATCGTGAGGAAACCTACCTGTTCCCCGAACTAAATTCATCATTTATACATACGTTCGAGGAATAGGTGGTGTTACTCTAATGAGCTTACATTGGAGATAATTAGCAATTAAAATGTTGAACATGTTTTGGAGTGTAGACTCTTTAGTAATATTAAATTTTATTTTTATTAAAGGCTATTCTAACTTCCTATGTTAGTGTGTAATGTAGTATTTGATGTGAATTATTGTAATTTATACTAAAACCGCTATCGTAAAAAAAAATTATATACCACTATTGCGCTGATAACCTCATTTATTAACATCCTCTAATCCCTTTCGGAGTAGACAGACCTTATCAGATAATATCTCCAAGGTTATTTTTTAGCATGAATTCATCCTTCACAATTATATTAATAGAGACCAAGAAAACATTAATTAATACTTCAAAAGCTTCATCAATTCATAAAAGCATAGAACGTGAGTAAAATATGAGTATGTAGTTCATTTAAGTCCAGTTCAGACTTAATCTAATTTACAGAGAACCAGTAGCCACTGTGCATTTTGCAAGAGCATCTAAAAGTGGCATAATTTAGTATCCAGCTCCTATGCATTTGAGCTATATGGCCTTCAGGCTGTATTATCGATTTCCTTAGAGAAAAGATGCGCGCGCAACCTTAGTTATATTCCTCACGAATAACCTCTTTTGGTAAACAACCTCAAAATATAATTCCTTACTTGATTTAACGGTTAAAACAATGTATATTCTTGATTCTGTTGATTTACGTGCTTTCTATTTTATTAGTTAAATAAAGGAAGTATTTAAAAAGTGATTTTAAAGTGACAGTTACCTGTGATAGTTATTATCAAGATGAAAGTGATCAAAACAAACCCTGAAATAGTGATTAAACCATGGTTGTAGACCATGTCGAGATGCCTAAGAATATGTGGCGCCTACTCTTTAAGGTTAAGAAAAAGACACTCAACTCTATTCCTAATTCTTTGTTTCTTCACGTTATTAGTGTTGATACTGCAATTGCATACATATCGCCATCAAGCGGACCTGATAGATATATTGAAGAACGATGATTTACAATACAGACCGGGTGCGTTTTTGAAGAAACGACACCCTAATCTAAATGTGACTTATTGCCAATTTCAATACGGATTACCTGAGAAATTTAACTTGAAAACTATCCCACTGTTTTCTCCTCCAGAAATGGGAGATCGGAGTTCTTTCCTGGTGATATATGATGCGATTGTGAACACAGCTTATGCAAATTCAACGAAGTATGAAGCGGTGACTTATGCTACACAAGCCACGCCCGAATTTCTTTATCATATTGTAGAATTAGCTAGATATTGGGAAGGTCCGATAAGTTTATCTGTATTTGTGCCTGGCTACGACCTAGATGTGACTATGCAGATAATGGATCACTTGTGCAGATGCTATGAAGGTATGTCAAAAGTATCCATGCATCTATTCTTTCCGAAAAAGCACTATCCCGTTCTAAGAAACAAGAGTGAAGTGGAATCAAGTACAGAGAAAACTTTAGTGACCACGATGAATTATACTTTAGAATTAAAGAGAAAGATAGATAACTATAAAAAGCTAACCAACCAAACTAGGGCCGAATACATAAGGCATGTAAGAGAGACTAAATTAGAAAAGATGATGTCCAGATTAAAAAGGAATTACATCCCATTGATACAGTTCGAAAACTGCATGGCACCCAAAAGCTATGAAATGCAAACGTATAGAAAAGAAATGAACATTCTATACCCTATCAATGTTGGTAGAAATGTCGCTAGAAACGCTTCTAAGACCAACTACTTTCTCGTGTCAGATATAGAAATGGTTCCTAGTGATAAGTTAGCGACAAAGTTCCTTTTAATGGTCAGGAAGTTAATGGGAGATAAGAAAAGAGAAGAAGGCTGTATTTTCTCGAAAACAGTCTTCGTGGTGCCACTGTTTGAAGTGGAAAGGGGAGAGCAGATACCACGGGACAAAAGCACGTAAGATCCCTAGCATTAATACCAATCCATCAAGTTAAGCCGAGCTTATAGGACGCTTGTGAATAGGCGTCCTTCATGATTTGTTACTAGAGATTAGTTCTGCAACTATATAGGCATTCACTATATATTATTTTATATGTTGGTTTATTATTAGGTTTATAAATAATAGAATTATATATTATAAAAATGTTATGTCAATGAGACAAAGGTCCTAAATAGTTTTTTATTAGATAATAAAGATACAAATAAGATAAAACTTTTAGCCTTATAGTTTATAAAAATATTTGTCAGTAAGTGTTGAATTTAGTGCTTCAATAGAAGACTGTCCGAAGAACGTATTTCTTATTTAAAGAGACATTAAATAAGGTATAACATAAGATTTTTGAGCTTTTATCTTAGACTTGCCATATTATATAGGTCTTATACTCTAATCCTATTTACCACTCAACGATCACTCTTAATAAAATGACTGAAAAGCCTGTCATTGTTGAAAGATACTGATTTAATAACAGTCTAAAATTAAGTTAAATATAGGTAGCATTTCGAGAAGTAAAGAATTCGTAAGACGAGAGATTAGTCGAATTCTTCTGCACTTCGAGAGAATTGATAAGGCATGCGCCCTACGTTTTGTAGAACCGATAATCGGGCCGAGTTTTCCTCCGATTTTTATAATATAACACATATTATTATAAACAGGTCTTTATTCCACTTCCATACACGCTATAATAAATGTAGAAATGTTTTAGATTTAGTTACTTCGATTTTAAGTAATTCGAGGTACCTCAATTGTTTGGGGCTTGACTCTGTATCAGTGGATATAGGGTTCAAATCCTGCTTGAGCATGTACCAATGGAAATTAAGTTAAATTAACTTCTATGTACATTTTTGTAATAAAAATGCATCAATTACGAAATAAATTGAATACTATGGTGAGGAAAAACATCGTTAGGAAAACCTACTTGTTCCTCGAACAGGTAATAATTAGTGCTTGTAAATGGCGACATGGCTTACCACCTGTCACATTGACGCCTGACTATCTGGTCAACACGTGGGTTCGAGGTGGCCATAGAACTATTACCATCGCAATTGCGGAGATGGAAACCTGAACCTCTGACTACCCCGCAAGGATTGATGGACGTGAACGCGTTTGTCTATGTACATTTATTACTTAGTTTTCGAATGTTCGTTACTAGCAATTGGTAAGTGTTAAACCGATTTTGTGTATGATATTTCACTAAGTACGTTCAATTTTCTTACTACTAAAGTCGGTGACAGATTTTCGGTTCTTGGCAGGAACGTTAAGAAGCCAGCGTGAAAGATTACAGTTCATTCAAATCAAATGAACGTATGTCGAACGAAAGCCATAGAGTTTGTGGAATTGCTTTTTCATTTAGATTGTGATCATGAAAATTGTCCTTCAATGCGATGCTATCGATTTTGATGAGAATTTAATTGGTGAATTAAAAAGCGATTATTGCTAGTTCATATGATATTTAGGAAGTACGAATAATATGTATCAGGTGAATTAAAGTTTTATTCTAAATTACTCTGTGTATTTTTTATTTATTTTGAATGTAGGTTATAATAATAATGTCACTTTTAATGTAAAAAGTTTATATGGTTTTCTGTGTCAGAGAAAATATAAACAAAAGCTACTTGTATCCAGGCTTTATTTATAATAAAACAAGCCTTTTTACGACCTCACATTTTACAGAGACTATTTATTAATTTATTATTGAAATTTAAATTATAATTATATATTAATATATTTATTTATAATTGTAAATGGCGACATGGCTTACCACCTGTCACATTGAGTTCTGACTATCTGGTCAACACGTGGGTTCGAGGTGGCCATAGAATTACTACCTTCGCAATTGCGAAGATGGACACTGAACCATTGACTACCCCACAAGGGTTAATGGTCGTGAACGCGTTTGTCGTTTTTGTTGTCATTAAAATGTCACAATATTTTTCTTCACCGTAGTCGAGGCATGTCTTAAATATATTTTTATTACGAAAATGTACACAGAAATTCATTAAACTTCATTTCCGTTGGTACATGCTTAAGTAGAGTTTGAACCCTGTACCCACTGATACAGAGTCAAGCCCCAAACAACTGAGCTACGTCGAATTGAATAAAAAGTATTTCATTTCAATTTATTACATTTAATTGAAGTATATATATTATCATTATTTCCCTCAGGTTAGTAAAGATGGTAGCAGAGAACCGAGCCACGTATTTCCACCAGAAGATCTGCTCTCACTGCCAGAGGTTTCCTGGCATGCAGTCCTGGCTCATACGGCCTCTCACCCAGGAGGTTGAGGTATGACTATATCAATCAATCAATCAATCAGCCTGTACTAGTCCACTGCTGGACGTAGGCCTCCCCAAGGGTACGCCACAAAAGACGATCTTTCGTGGCCCTCATACAGCCACTACCAGCGACCTTCTTGAGGTCATCGGTCCACCTGGCAGGGGAGCGTCCTACACTACGTTTGCCGAGACTATGAGATGACTATAAGGCTTTATTTATTCATTATCTTCACTGTACGTCACCCTTACGAGGAACCTTTTGGTGACGTACATAATACAATTGTAATGTAACATACACGTCACGCCTGATTTCCTGTAGAGGGGAAGGCATAGATCACAGATCGCCATTTGTCTTTACGAAGTGCCATTAGCTTTAGTTTTATTAATCTAAATTGACTTATTTAAAGACTAAATTTTATGTTAATGACATATTTTTGATGAAAAATGTTTTTTTTGACGTTCAATAAGTGATTTTAATATCCTTATGTTGAACATGTTATGCGGATGAATGATAGCAGATTGACAAAAGGAATATATATATAAGAGAAGTGGAAGGGCGGTTACGTAGGGGCCGCCCTAATAAGACATATAACAGTCAGATAGACGCTATATTGAAAAGGTGACGTTAGGTGTACCTATAACCGCCGAGAGTGTATGAGAGGATGTATGAATATCAATAAAGCGAAAGTGGTCTGTCAGGATCGGGACAAATGAGGATCCGTGATCCTTGGCTACAGGGAATCAGGCGTGATGTGTATGTATGTATGTATGTATGAATAAAAAAAAATTCATTTCATTTCATTCCTTATTTATCGAACCTTTGTCCACAGCCTGCAGTGATGGGCAAGCGGGAATACCCCTACCACCGTTGGGAACCTCTTTACTTCGGCACCAAGAAGGAACCTTGGTACAGCGAAGCCTTATCCTGGGAGGGTAGACAGGACAAGATGACACAGGTCAGTGTTTGGGTAAATAGTACGTATGATTAATAACTAGCGGGACTTATCGCGTATGTTTTTATATAATAAAGTTACCATGGCTGCTGCAACGTAGCCGAAACGTCGGGTTAATAAAGGTAATTTTATTATATAAAAACATACGCGATAAGTCCCGCTAGTTATTAATCATGAGTATAAATCGCGAATCTCTTAAAACTATAAATAGTACGTAGACAAAGAAAACTTTTTTATGTTTACCATTACCATTTATGAATTGAACGATAATAGGATTTACCATTTGTGAAGATTGTACAGGAGTTCGATATAATGTTGCAGGGGATATAAAGTTACTTGTATGTAATATGTATGTATATGTTACCGAACAAATCCGGTTTTTGGGACAAACTAGTCTGGCCTACTAACCTAACCTAAGCTTACTCGTTAATCCTAGCGCGTGTAGGAAGAACTAGTTTAGCCTAGGCGAAACTTTTTTTTATTTAATATGGTAAGATAATGGTATGGTAGGATCATTTAAGACATATGTTATGGGTACTAGTCAACGTATATTTAAGAAATATATACTAATTATATATAGATAAATACATATATAGCTTATATAAACAACGACCAGACTGGAAAGCAGAAGAAAAGCGTAGTCTTAACTCTGCCTCCACCGGGAATCGAACCCGGGACCTCACGATTAGCGTGTAGGCGGCTAACCGATCGCGCCACGGAGGTCGTCGAGACTAGTTTGTCCTGAAATCGGGTTTGGCCGGTAACATATATAACATTTTAAAATTCAATACCTATCAACTTTTTAAAGGACGCAAACTACATACATACACATTCATGTTCTTTAATCTCTTTCGGGATGGACAGAACCTTGGAGACATAGAAAAAAATCTTCTTGGTTATTTAGTAGCATGTGATGTCATATAGAATATTGGTAAGAGGTCGCTAGCCTATCGCCCAAGAGATTCCACATACGTCTAGTCCCTTAGTCGCCTCCTACGACTGGCGGGAAGAATGGCATTCTTTTTACATCAGAAACTAGCTCGGGAGAATAATTACAATTAGTGCTAAATTTCTTACATTTTAATCGTAAACGGCCGGACAAAAGACAAACGCGTTCAAGACCATTAACCCTTGCGGGGTAGTCAGAGGTGCAGGTGTCCAGCTTCACAATCGCGAGGGTAGTAATTCTATGGCCACCTCGAACCCACGTATTGACAAGATAGTCAGTACTCAATGTGACAGGTGGTAAGCCATGTCGATCTTTTATTCTTTTATTCCATCTAAATTATACATCTAAAACAGTTTAGATAGTTATATTTAACTTAAGTCCTAGGTTAGACTAAAATTCTATTACAAATTTTTCGCAGTTTAAAGTACACAAAAACCTTTCGTTACTTTTAACCCATGACTCAAGTCGTTATAGAAAATTGACACTTTTGCTACTACACTAACAACTTCACACCATTATTGAAGTACGGTACAACTACGATAGCATTGGAGGCTTGAACCTCTGTTGTAAGCGATAAAGAAACTAAAAGTACCATAATGTAGTAATAATTCGACGTAGCTCAGTTGTTTGGGACTTGACTCTGTATCAGTGGGTACAGGGTTCAAATCCTGCTTGAACATGTACCAATGAAAATGAAAATGAATTTCTATGTACATTTTCGTTATAAAAATATATACGGAATGCGTTGGATACTACGGTGAGGAAAACATAGTGAGGAAACCTACCTGTTCCCCGAATAGCTAATTAGTTGGTGCTTGTAAATGGCGACATGCCTTACCACCTGTCACATTGAGTGCTGAATAACTGGTCAAAATGTGGGTTCGAGGTGGCCATAGAATAACTAACCTTCGCAATTGCGGAGATGGACACCTTAACCCTTGACTACCCCGCAAGGGTTAATGGTCGTGAACGCGTTTGTCTTTTTTTTGTCAATGTAGTAACTTAGTCGCCTCCTACCACATATCGAGAAGAAAGAAAGTTAGTTTTCATTCTATTTCCACCCTACACTAGCATAGTAATAACTGTTAGCCTCAATTTTGTAAGCCGTTAACATATTAACATAGACTAACCAAATAAGCATATGAGCTTAAAGCGTTTGAATGTTGGACCTCTGCCAACCCTCTCAGATAGTAAACTGATATTCTAATGCACTGAGCTATCAAATGGAATGGAAATGTGGTAGATATTGAACATATATGTGCCTGTGATAGTTTTGTACGGAATAAAATATTACTAGATTTAGTTTTCATCAAAAGTCATAATATTCGTTAGATACCAGTGGAAAATTCCGCGTTACATACAAACATACGCTTCACGACTTGTGTACACATACTCCCTTTTTATCGGGGTAGTCAGAGGCTTGGGTGCCCATCTCCGAAGGCACTAGATAGATAGCACCCAACGTGATAGGTAGTGTACTGTATCGACGTATATAGGCGCTGGATATCACCTATCCTAGGGATAGGCAGCTTTCCTCAATCAATCAGCCTATACTAGTCCACTGCTGGACGCCTCAAGGGCCTCAAGGGGACGCCACAAAACACGATCACTCGTGGCCCTCATCCAGCCACTACCAGCGACCTTCTTGAGGTCATCGGTCCACCTGGCAGGGGGGCGTCCTACACTACGTTTGTCGAGACGCGGCCTCCACTCGAGAACCGCTTTACTACAGCGGTCGTCGGTTCTGCGACAAACGAAGAACCAATGTACCTTTAATTAACCTAAACTATATACCTAACTTTCTTCCTACAGATGCTCGAGCTATGCCTATTAGAATATAGGCTAATAGTCATCGACGGAGGCTTTCTGTCCCATGCCGCGAGCCCTAATAAGGCTGCCAAGCGATATAGAGCCCAAAGACTCAACGCCGTAAGGTATATTATTCTATGGCATGTTTTCTTTAAATATTTTAACATTTTTAAATTGTAATATTCTCATATCACGCCTACATATATTTATATTTTCGTTTGTACTTCTACTATATTTATAATCCTGAGTCGCAATCAACCTTAGTTTAGCGAGTAATTGACTAGTATGTTTTTAAATTAACAAAAAATATGTATATTGACGACCTACATACAATAGCGAGAATGGTTAACCACCAGACTGCTAATCGTAAGGTCGCGGGTTCGATTCCCAGTGGGGACAGAGGTAAAAAATGCGCTTTTTTTAGGTTTCTAGTCTTGTCGTTAACTATATATGTATGTTATATATGTATTAAAGTATAGATAATAAGTATTTACGAGTATTTCTTAAGTATACGTCAAGGGCACACCTTGACATACAACTTCATTAAACTGACCAATGGGTTAGTTCAATGGGTGTTATAGTACCTCAAATATTATTTATTACATTTCGCAGGTACTACAAGATAATCAAGAATTTGAAGCAGCGATACCGTGATAACCCTAGGTGTAAGCTATCGTGATCTTAACTTAGTTATTACTATCAAATCCTGTATAAATCCACATATGTAGATATTTTAATTCTGTACCCATACACTTACAATAAAATTACTTACGCAACATACACCGAATACTACGATGAGGGAAAACATCGTGGGAAATCTACCTGTTTCCCGAACAGGTAATAGTTAGTCATTGTTAATGGCGACATGGCTGACCACCTGTCATATTGAGTACTGACTATCTGGTTAACACGTGGGTTCGAGGTGACCATAGAATGACTACGTTCGCAATTGCGGAGATGGGCACCTGAACCTCTGACTATCCCGCAAGGGTTAATGGTCGTGAAAGCATTTCTCTTTTCTCATTCACACATGTCCGAATTTTCTTAATTATATAAAATAACTCATATCTTTTTATATGTATGTGAGATAGAAGGTCGGTTGCATACATTGGCTCAACGATACATATGACAGCTAGATAGACGCCATATTGAAAAAGGATGACGTCAGAAGTACCTAATAGTGTGTTTGAGAAGGTTTGTATGGTTGTCAATGAAGCGAAAGTGGTTTATCATTAAATGAGACATGGTGATTGGTAATGACTGTAGACTGTAGAATCTACTGATGTGTATGTTATCAATGAGATGGAATATAAGGGTATATATAGAAAATATATGAAGAATATTATGTATATAATATTGGATATTCTTTTCGAGGCGGGTGTACGTAGCGTGAAGAACAGAAGAGCATGTATGAGTAGGTTAAGGTGTGAGTGAAGCAAGAGAGATTTGTCAGGATTAAGAAGAGTATCAGATAAGGAAGGTGGAGATTAATATTCACTCCCTTTACTTAACTCATAGTCACTGGATAGTCTTAACTATTACGACACGAATATTTAACAACACCACAACTACTGAACAAAACTTCAAAGAATATTTACATATTTATTAGTCGACCTTACAGATTCAATCTTTCAACAGTTTATAATATTTTACAAAATAGTATTACTACAATTTGATTCTGGATTGGTTTATTTTAGGACTTTAGGAATATTGATAATGTTGGATAGCCTAATAAAAAACCCCTGAATTTAAAATTATCTCTTACAAAATAGAGATACCTGTTACATGCAATTTGAAATTTAATAAAAAGAATCAAAAATACTGATATGTACACTAAAACATAGTTAAACCTACAACAATGGTTACGTTAAAGTTGGGACTGTATTATTTTGGTGTAAAAATTAGTATTTTGTTGTGTAATTTAGTATTTGTTGATGTTTAAGTATTTTAGGTCCTACAAATTTCTTATTACCTACAAAACTAAGTTGTTAATACTGATCACCAAAAATTGTCTTATTATGTAAGTAACATATTAATTTATGAGCCTAATATCTAAGTATGTTTAGTATTTAAATTGTAATTAATTTCACGGGTAATGACAAGTAGTGAATTCTATTTTATGGTGCTAAACTATTACGAAATTTTTCAAATACATATTTGCTATTTACAATTCATTTTTATGATGTCTTAAGCCCTATATATTAAAAAATCTATTATTTTAAGTGTTATATAACTATATGGTTTAACTGTTACCCTTTATATAGCTATGTATGTATAAATATTTAACTACGAGTAAAGAATTGAATATATTTGACCTCTTTAGATACATGCACAGAGAACCTCCGTATCTGTTCATCGAAAACTTTAAATAAAATCACATTGTTAAATCTAACTTTGTTTTATTGCAGTATTACATACACATATAATAATAAGTGAAACTTATACGTATTTTTGAGGACTGTTAACCTTTTCTGCTTATCTTAAGTTATCTAAACGTTCCTATAACCGCCGAGAGTGTATGAGAAGATGTATGAATGTCAATGAAGCGAAAGTGTTCTGTCAGGATCGGGACAAATGGGGATCCGTGATCTCTGCCTACCCCTCTACAGGGAATCAGGCGTGATGTTTATGTATGTATGTACTAAACGTTAAATGAGAAAATAGTCAGTGTCTGCGTACGGTGATACGGTACACTGCCTATCACGTTGGGTGCTGTATACAGTGACAAGATCCTAACAAGCCTACGAAATTTCGGAGACGGGTACTCAAGCGTCTGACTACCCCGCCACTATAAAAACATGTAGGCAGAGATCACTGTCGCTTCATTGACACTACACCTTATACACACTCAGCGGTTATATGTACTTCTAACATCACCCGTTTGCTATTAAACACCTATTCCTCATAATCGATAGGTACTACCTATTTAGCAACTTCAAAGGCTTTATCGATTCATGAACAATGCCTCCCTTGTACTGAACGTGCTATCAACTTGTGGGAGTATTTGCTCCAACACAGTTCAAATAACAGCGACCTTCAGGCAATCAATAACGAATAAGTTTCTTGGAACATGTGTACGTTTTATACATGTAAAGTCAACGCTAAAAGTGCAGTCCTAGTAGCTTTTTATAAGGTTTAAGCTAAGAAGAACAAAATACCATATTTTACATTTTAAAACTGGTGCCACTATGCATTGGCTATTATATGTTCGCGTGCTTCGAAATGAAAAATATTGTCTTTTGTTCTTATAAACGTAAACCTTATAAGAAGTTACTGGGACTGCACTTTTAGCGCTGACTGTATATATTATATGCCCAATAAGACATATGACGTTAGTTAGTGACGTTAGAAGTACTAATAACCGCCGTGTGTATATGAGAAAGTATATGAGTGTCAATGAAGTGAAAGTGGTTTTTCAGGATCGAGACACATGGGGATCCGTTATCTCTTGCTTACTTCTACAGGGAATCAGGCGTGATGTGTATTATGTACGTTTGCCCTTTTATGTATTCTATACATATGACAAGGTTTTAAACATATAGGTGGTTATAATAATTAATTCTTTTCTCTATTTGTGTATATGTATTACTGCGTCTAGTGTGAATAAAAGGAATTTTATTTTATTATTAATGTATATGCCATATCGATTCGCTAATTTGGTGAAACTCGGTTGTTTGGGGCTCGACTCTGTATCAGTAGTGGGTACAGGGTTCAAATCCCGCCTGAGCTACCACTGGAACTGAAGTTTTATGTAATTTTTCGTAAGAAAAATACATTTACGCAATGCGTCGATTACTACGGTGAGAGAAAATACCTACCTGTTCCCCGAACAGTGCTTGTAAATGGCGACATCGTTTAACACCTGAGACATTGAGTGTAACTATCTGGTCAACACGTGGGTTCGAGGTTCACAGAATTACTACCTTGAGAATTGCGGAGATGGACACCGGAACCTCTCACTACCTCGCAAGGGTTAATGGTCGTGAACGCGTTTATCTTTTTTGTCTTGACATAAAATCTTTTAAATTATCATTATCCATATAAAAGTGTAAAAATGGTATAACTACACTATTGTTGTGATAAAAAACGACAGAAATTAAATAAAAAAGCAATAGCAACATATTCAGAAGCTAAATCCCTCGACATAGCATGAGTATATCCCACAATGTAAGTTTACACCCAGACATTAACCGACAAACTATTCAAATGGTACAAGTTAACAAATCTCGGGAAATCCTAACTTAGAATTGCCCTGTTTAAGTACTTAACTTGGTCTATGCTTATTTGTACCACAAACTACCAAGGTATTAATGGTCAAATCAGCGATTTACAGGCATAAGCTACACTAAGTACCAAGTTACCTGAGAAAATATAAATCGTATTGAAAGAGTTATACATTTATAATGTATTCATTTGAAACTCTCTCATAATTACATTTTATACACTCGCTAACAGTGAGGAAAAACAGCGTGAGGAAACCTGCCTGTACCTCGGGATAGGCAATAGCCAGTTCCTGTATACGGCGCTACGGTTCACTACCGTTGAGTGCTGTCTATCTAGTGAAACACGGGCTTTGAGTGGCTCATACCTAACATGCCTCCGAAATTTCGAGGAAAAACACTCAAACGTTGGACTACCACAACAAAAAAGAGTGTGTATACACAAGTCGTGAAGCGTATGTTTTGTTATCTTTGAAAATATAGAGAATTTTCATTGGTACATACTCTGGCGTGGGATTGAATTGTAGATCTTTGATTTACGAAAACTTTAATGCAACAACTAAACCACGCCTACTTGTTGTATTTTAATATACATTTATAATATAAGTTACATTTGTTTCCCTATAGAGAAACTTGTAGAATTCACGGATAAACAATTAAATCTATCATGCCAAACTATTATAGTTTAATTAAAATAAAACTTTATATAAGCATTATGTATCATAAAAGGAGTGATACTTTTTATTCATAAATTCAAATTAAGTTATATACAATAAAACAAGGAATTAAAACTAACAAAATATTTATAAACTTAAAACTAATTAAAATAAATTACCTATAAATTAAATATGTCTAAAAAATTGTCGCTGTCATTGGAGCGCAGAGTGCCTAATATGCTGGCAGCATTCCCCCTCTGAATAGCCAGACTAATTCTCTGGCGGAGGAAGCTACCAGCCCTGCGATCCCCACTGGACTCTTGCAGGCGATGGGCAAGATCCCTTATAACCCCATGAGCCGCGCCCCAAAAGAGCCGAGAGTTTCAACGGCGAAAGGAACAAAACTATATTCCCCACCAAGTGAAGAATATTTTCGCCGCTTCAAACTCTCTGCCGCAGCAGCAGCAGATCCCGCCTCGACAGCGCTCCGGGAGACATGACAAGGCGCCAGTGTGTCGACGCAGGTGGCATCCCACACCAGAGCCTTGCCACTCTTCTACGGAATGAGCGTCATACCATCCGGTCTCTTGCCATCGTCGCGCACCAGACCGGAAGGCTCCAGCACTGCAGGCACACGAGCGCTGACAAGAGCGCGGCGTATGACGTCATTCAAAGCCGCGTGACGTGACAGGCGACCTGCACTGCGCTGGCACGATAGCCCATGATGCCCGAAGGGATCTACATCTGCCCCACAACGACAGCGATGTGTCCCACAAATCTTAGCGCCTACCCTGAGACATACTGCTAGACAGAAGCTGGTTCTATCTAGCAGTGTGCCGATAACTGCGGAAGGCAGGGCGTTTAACCAATACCCTGACTCTGGCCTTGCAGGCGCTAAGAGCCGAGCACGCTGTGTAACACAAGAAACTGAATTTAATAGGTTTAATTGAATCTGTTTACACAGTGGCTCGTCCCATAGCCTTTGCGATGCCAAACCAAGAGGAGTATCGGTCCCGGGACCAACCAAAACTAACCAGGCCTCCCTCGCTTCATCTAGACTCGTCATTAATGAATGACCCATACTAGGGTCGACGATTTTCAGGCACAATTCCGACGTGCCATAGACGGAAGAGAGGAAGGCTGGGAGCGCCACACCCGAAGCGCAACGAATGCCCAACCCGCCAAAACGAATGGGAAGTGATGCCTGTGTCCAACAATGATCAGTAAAATAACAATTTAGGATTTTGGATAAGGTTGACCGAATAATATTGTCCAACTGTTCCAAAGATAACTAGTTCTAAGAAAATATAAAAAATTTGGAATAAATATACAATATTTAATGATGGTGTAAGCCAAATGCGGTGATATGTTTTCCAATCGTACGGAGGATTCATAAAATTTTGCAATTTTTTCTTGAATGAAGGCGGGTAAGGATTCGTCGTTCAAAGGGGCGCCGAGGAGACGAAGCGAGTCTTTAGATAAAATTTTTATATTCGGTGCTATTGAATCAAATTTTTTACTAATTTCGGCTTTTTGTTCCAAACTCAATTGTTGATTTATATAAAGTTCACATTTTTAATAATTTAATGTAAGACCTATTGTAGAGAAATTTTGAATAAGTTTTTGTAAATCATTAAATACTGTATTCGCTTCGCCACCAAGAGTGCCGTCATCGAGATACCATACATTGAACCCTGAAGATATAGCTTCAATATGTGGCTGTATCGCGAGACTGAAAATGGCTGGTCCCAAGGGGTCGCCTTGTTGACATCCAACACTTGAATCTAAAAAATTTTGCTTGTATATTAATTTTGAAGATTTACTATAACATTGCCAAAGATAACTATATGCCAGAGGTATTTTTTCTCGTATTTGTGTCAACAAGGCTGACCTGTCAACAGAATTAAAGGCATTCCGTACATCCACCTTGAGCAAAACCTCGCCGACGTCACTCTCCAGGAAAGTGCGCGCTGAATGGACGGCGGCCTCACAGCCCTCCCTCGTGCCGAAACCCATCTGGATCGGCTGAAAAATGGGCTGCACAAGGGGCAAGATGCGCTGGCAGCAGATCTCCGAAACTAAGCGCCGAATGGTGCTTCCTACCGCAATAGGCCTTATGCCACCGTCCTTGTTCTTCAGCGCGCAAAGATTAGCACCATATAATACATCTAAAATGGCCTTACACACTTTACCCGACAGCATCAGATTAACCAGACGCGTCAAAGCCAACAACAATGACCTACCAGTCTCACCCATGATCTCACCCATCAGATCCTTGAGGTGCTGAGGGGTAAGACCGTCGATGCCACCAGCAGAGCTATTCTTGAAGGACATGACCGCGGCCAGCGTCTCCTCTGCCGTCGCCTCAAAAGAGTGAGGCCCAGAGTCCGGTGCATCGGGCAATGTCGAGGTCCCTCTCGATGGTGGATGCTTCGTCCGCAAGCTATTCAAGGTATCAGAGTTATCCGGAGCCAAAGCATCACTAGAAAACAAGAGCTGAGCAGCCCCTTTAACATCTCCATCAGAAAGTTTTGATTCTATTTTTTTGTTGATGTTGAAAGAGCTGTTTTTGTGTGAATAGTGTAATGAAGTATCTACAGTGATTGGATGTGAACAATTTTCTTTTATGGTTGATGTGAGGGATTGATTATTATTTGATTTCGATGCGGGAGAGTTGAATATGAAAAAATGAATAATGATTTCCAGCTCTTGAAATCATTGTAGTCAACCACGTCGTCTATCACTTTAGTGAGGGCCCGAGCCACAGAGACTCTGGCCCCCCTTGGTATTCTTTTTACTATTGGTTTTGTATTTTTAAATTTTGAAAGTAATTTAATTAAATTTGGTTCCGAATTGCCATTTTCAAATGTGTTGTTCTTATGAACACGACCTATGTGTATGTTTAATCCCCTTTTGCCCTTGAAGTAACGAGGTTGACTGCAAAAGTGGCATTGCTCTGAACCCTCCGAACAACTCGCGCCGTCCCAAAGTGAGACATCTAAATATAAACACCCAAATAATAAATATGTACACAACTATCCATATAACTTAAGTTAGGCTAAATATTAATTAAAAATAGAAAATAAAATACCTTATAAAATCAAGTTGAAATTGTAGAATTTATTTTTGGCTGAATGAGACAGACAAGTTTAAATGTTGTTATAAACTAGTGAAATATCTAAAATTGGTAAATTTCATTATTTGCCGAGCCACCAATGTCATGAAGAGCAAACAATGTACCATACATACTTGTACTTATAGATCTACAATATTTTATTAATGAACTAATATTTGATAGCGCTCCTTCGCTGTGAGAACGGTTTACCACCAGAACGCTAATCGAGAGGTTCAGGTTCGATCCCCGGTGGAGGCAGTGGGAAGAAGTATGCTTAGCAGTCTGGTTACAACCTGCTGTAAGTGTATATATTTTTCTATGATAAGTATGTATTTGGGAAGAATGGCAGCTAGTTAACATTCTTTGTACATCAAAGACTACCACAGGTAGTCGATCAGGCAATAATCAAAGTCACCTACGTTGATGATTAATAACGAACGGGACTTATCGCGTAAGTTTTTATACAATAAAATTACCTTTATTATTTTAATTTATTATTTATTGGGTTAATAAAGGTAATTTTATTATATAAAAACTTACGCGATAAGTCCCGTTAGTTATTAATCATGAGTATAAATCGCGAATCTCTTAAAACTACACCTACGTTGATGCATATACAACTAGTCCTTACGTCAATTCAGTATCAAAGTCATCAAAGCACAGCAAAGTCGTTATTGAAAGAAGTTCTACCATCGTTCTAACTCATCCCATTTGAGTCCCCAATTAATCTTGTAACGCCCGTACTGTTTCAAAATGGCGGAAAGTTTTTCCAAGTAATTAAAACTTGTTTATCAGAGACACACAAATTATCTGAATGGAGGGAGATAATTGGTTTGGAGTAACAGGATCTAAGCTAAGGCAGTGTTTTAAGATTAGATAAGCCTTTATTGACTTTTAAGGGGTGAAAAGATATATTTTATACAAGCAGTAACTATTACCTGTTGAGGTAGCTATATCAAATAATTTGCCACATTTTTATTTTTTCTGAAGTTTTCAATACATGAAACATAGATGGCACTGTAATTATAATTTGATTTTTATATTATATTCTTCGCTCGTATTAGTAGCAGGGTGATGTCATATAGCCTAAAGCCTTCCTCAATAAATGGTCTATCTAACGTAAAAAGAATTTTTGAATTCGACCAGTAGTTCCTGAGATTAGCGAAGCGAAACAAACAAACAAACAAACTCTTCAGTTTTATAATATTAGTATCGATGTAAGTGTAACGTGCTCGTGATCTGATCTAACCTGACGAAGTATTGTGAGTGATTGTTTTGAGTGTATAGCGAATCGTCATAATATCGGTGCTATGGACTATATACAGCAACATGGCGAGGCGATTCCTTAATGGTGCCATAGAGATGGCGTTTTTCTAACTTAAAGTTTGATTATTTGTTAACATATAGGTATTTGTAGTGAGTCTGCGTGTCCAAATAAATGTTTCCTTTCTACAAAGAATAGTACTGCTGTTGTACTAACATAATCAAAAAGATTGAACAGCAATTAAAAACTAACAACTGTGTTCACACGAAAATCCTAATATAGTATTAATGAGATAAAAATTTGAACCTTCATACTAGGCATAGTACTTTTATTTTTCTTTTGTGTTTCAGTGAAGGAAAACATTGTGAGGAAACTTGCCTATTTCTTGAAATAGGTAATAGTCAGTCTGTATACAGTGGCAGTTACCACCTGTCACTTTGGATATCTATGCTCAAGTAAAACGTGGGTTTGAAATAACATAATACCATAAAACTTAGTTGATGATTGACACCCAACCTCTAACTACACAGAAACGTTTTACAGTTGTAAATATGTTGTTATAAATATAATAATAATATTTGGACACTATTACACCAATTGAACTAGCCCCCTAGTAAGTACATTTAAGACTTGTGTTAAGAGTACTAGTCAACGTATATTTAAGAAATATATACATATTATACATAGATAAATACACATATAGCATATATATTCAATGACCAGACTGGAAAGCAGAAGAAAAGCGTAGTTCTTAACTCTGCCTCCACCGGGAATCGAACCCGGGACCTCACGATTAGCGTTCCGGCGGCTAACCGATCGCGCCACGGAGGTCGTAAATATGTGCAGCGGATCTAGATATTAGATATTTGTTTTCCGTATTTCATCGCCATGTTTTAAGGCAACTTCTTGACTAGTGTATTCAAGCTGAGTTAGTTGTTAACTCTGTCAACAGAACGCTAAATACAATCTGATTCAAAACCTTATGCTGACATGTGAAATGAATGTTCTTTGAATGAAATGTTTGGAGTGAATGAATGAAAAGTTTAGAAACTTATGAACAGTTTGTTACATTCTAACTTTTTTACATACATATATACACGCCTCTACGTCCCCTATGGGATAGGTAGAGATTCAATCGCCACCTGGAACGATCCTGACAAATCTCTCTTGCTTCACTCACACCCGTTCACCTCCTCATACATGATCTTCTGTTCTTCACATTATGTACACCCGCCTTGAGAAGAATGTAAGATTGAAGAAGAATTTAATTCTTGGACGACCATTAGATGTTAAGTAAGTGAGAGAAAATATACTGAGAAATCCTGTCTATGGTCACCTCTCACGTTGGATACTATTGTCCATATGAAAAGTAAGTATGAATAATACTGAATATATAAACATTAGATTTCTGACTACTGCCAAAAAGATTACGGTTGGACGCATATGTATGTTCTAAATACATATATGTATGTAAGTTCAATAAATAACCAAGATACAGAAAATTATTTGTGGACCCCTAACCAATATTCGGTGAGGACTCCAGGTAATAGACAACACAATAAAAACATGTGATAAGGAACTGTACTTGTCATGTTTACTGACTATCTGATGAAAACTATTTTCGTGGCCTATTGAGATAAATATATTACTTGTTACTATTTTGACAACGGTTGTGACACTTCAATCTTTTTTAGCAATATCTTAGTGAAAGTAAAAATAAACTTCAGGTATTTCAGAAAATATTCCTACACAGAAAAAGACAAACGCGTTCACAGCCATTGACCCTTGCGCAGTAGTCAAAGGTTCAGGTGTCCATCTCCACAATTCCGAAGGTAGAAGTCAGTACTCAATTAAGCCATGTTGCCATTTACAAGCACAGACTATTACTGAGCAAGCATAACTAGTATATGTATATTAAATCATAAGAACCAAGAGGACCAAGCTTAGGTCTTGGATTGAATCCCACGCCAGAGTAATGAAAATTTTAGTCCCAATGAAAATTTTCTACATTATCAAAGATGTTAATTTCATAATAAGACATATGACGGTCAGATAGACGCTATATAGAAAAAAGGTGACGTTAGGAGTATATAATGGGAGGATGTATGAATGTCAATGAAGCGAAAGTGGTCTGTCGGGATCGGGACAAATGGGGATCCGTGATCTCTGCCTACCCCACAGGGAATCAGGCGTGATGTGTATGTATGTACGTATGTTAATTTCATCTTATAAAGTACATTATATCTTTCAATACAATTTACACTTTCAAACGTAACTTAGCACTTTAGCATAGTAAATCGCTGACTTGACCATCAGTACCTTGGTAGTTTGTGGTACAAATAAACATAGACCAAGTTGAGTACTTAAAGAGGATCTAAGTTAGGAATTCCCGAGATTTGTTAACTTGTACCATTTGAACAGTTTGTTGGTTAATGTCTGGGTGTAAACTTACATTGTGGGATATTCTCATGCTAATTTGAGGAATTTGCCTTCTCAATATGTTTAAAGTATTATGTATGTATAAGATTCTATCCTGTTCGAATCCACGTGTTGACTAGATAGCTAGTACTAATTGTGACAGGTGGTAAGCCATGTCGCCATTTACAAGCACTGACTATTGCCAGGTGGACCGATGACCTCAAGAAGGTCACTGGCAGTGGCTGGATGAGGGCCACGAGTGATCGTGTTTTGTGGCGTACCCTTGGGGAGGCCTACGTCCAGCAGTGGAATAATATAGGCTTATTGATTGATTGAATAAAACACTTTCATCCATCTACCTCCCCATTTACACGCGTCACTTATATGTACGTCTAACGTCACTCTTAATACACTAATTTGCCCCTTAGACATATCATTCTTATATTTCTAAGGAAAATAATTAAACGCACAGCAAAAAATATTGGAATGTACATCAAAATATAGTTAAACGCACGGCAAAATATAGCAAAGATTAGGTTTGGGTTGGGACTGTATTATTTTGGTGTACAATTCAGTATTTTATGAGTGCATTTTCTTATTATTTGATGTACCTTTAAACACTATCCTTTTATATTTAGGTTATTATGGTGTGCAAAACAGTATTATTTGGTAAGCGTTTAAACATAAGCTTATTTCTAATCTATTTTGGTTCTGACTGTACACCGAATTAGTACAAAGGCTAATCTACTTAGCATTAGCCCCATTCACTGTTTGTATTTGTACACAGCCTCTGTTTCCAAACTTAATTACTTAACGTGTGTTTGTAATTGCTGATTTAATATTGAATAGTGTACTATAGTTTCTCAGGAAAATATGTACGATCGTGTGATAGGGTACGGAATAGTGTGATTCGTGAACGTTGTGGTATGTTAAGGTGGTTGGGGCACATGGAGCGGATGGCTGAAAGGTTTCGAAAGGAATTTATAGAGCCAAAGTATAAGGTAGAGTTGAACAGGGTAGGTAAGGTGCATTCTAAAATCCCTTTTGGGGTGGACAGAACTTTGGCGACATGTTAGGCATGGGCCATTCAAAGCGCGCGTTTCAAGATATACAGCACCCAACGTGATAGGTAATGAACCGTATCGCCTTATACAGGCACTAGCTATTACCTATTACTTATTCCGAAGAATAGGCAGGTTACCTCACAATGTTATACCACACTTTACCTCACGTTACCATAACTCTTACAGTTAAAGGTACTTCTAAAGTAACTCTTACTTATTTATTTACTTGCAACACTTACGTACTTTACTTTACAACTTACCCACAAAGAAATAGAAGCGTCAAAGCCTTTGCAGTCAAAGAAGCTTCGAAGGAAACTCTGACCAACACAACTTTGAGTTGCAACTCTATTTAAACTCGGCTTTTGAGTATACTCTGACGTTGGTATTAATGTTTGTATAATTATAGTTAGTTCCTTGTTGATACATATTCATTTACGTCCTTTAATTAATATTGGAGTGGACAGAACCATGAAGATATAATATCTTTAGTCAAATTTTAGCGTAGATATCGTGGTTGTGATATCATATGCAACATCTAACATGTTGCATAAGATATCATTTACTATTCATTTACTATACATATCAATATACATATCATTTACTAGTCTCGTCTCTATATTATTTTTCTGTGACTATGTACGTGATTGTATATGTATATAAAGTATAAAAAGACAAGGATTTGTGTCAGGAAAATGTGGGATTTTAGAATGCATTTATCTACTAGTATATGTAGTTAACAACTGTATAATTATTATTATACAAAAGACAAACGCGTTTACGACTAAACCCTTGCGGAATGGAATAGTCAGAGGTTCAGGAGTCCATCTCCTCAATTGCCAAGGTAGTAATTCTATGGCCACCTCGAACCCACGTGTTAACCAGATAGTAAGTGCTAAATGTGACAGGTGGTATGCCATGTCGCCATTTACAAGCACTAACTATTACATGTTCGGGGAACAGGTAGGTTTACAACAATTATTATTATTATACACAAATATTGATAATAAAATCACAAGTAATTTAAGTTTTATCTAAATAAATACAGACTCGTATTTAATTATTTCGTACTTACAATATCGTTTATTTAATATAAACAAAAGTAATTCTGTCCATAAACTAACATTTACTTTGTGTATTAAATACCAAATACATATTAAAACATAAACCAATTAATACTCTATCTGCATTTCATTAAATGTTTATTTAGCTCAACAACCATAAAAATAACTACTACATATATATTTATTATACAGTAATCATGATTGTTTAAACAAATTAAAACTATAAACTTCAAATAGAAATTATATAAAAAATATAATTATAGTCATCGCTGTCAGAGAGTGGTAGGGTTCCCAAGACATTGATAGCATTCCCCCTCTGAATAATACATAATACTCTATCTTATACATACGAAAAGGTATGATAACATACTAAACATATCTTTTAAGAGCTTAGTAGCTGAGAAATAACAAACATAGCTATTTTTTGTATCCAACACCATATTCCGCAACTTTTCTTCTTTGGCTCCTCATAATCTTCTTCTGAGGTAGTCATAGGGGTAGTCGTGGAAGAGGTAGTCAGATTCTGTTCCTCTTGACACCAGACAGCTACCAAAGTTGATATGAGAAGCACGAAGAATATGGATTTAAACTTTTTTGACATTTTATGTAATTTGTTTGCTATTTATTAAACTCAGAAATGAATTTATGGTTAAATAATATTGTTTTATAAGAACAGAATGTTATTTTGGTTATAGTTAGTTTAGAACTGAATTTTAATCGATATGTTTTTGACTGAAAGCGAATTTAAATAATATAATAAGTTTCCTGTCGGACATAAGAGATTAAAATCAGTAATAATGATATTTATCTAAAATGATATTATAATGATAGTAATTATTTGAGTATTACATCAATACTATCATTGTGAATGACGTAAAAAGAATGCTAACTAGCTGCCGTTCTTCCCGGCATGTCGTAGGAGGCGACTAAGGGACTAGGGGTATATATAATCTATTGGGCGATGGGCTAGCAATCTGACACCAATGTTCCATTGACATCGTAACCCCATTTATGCTAATAAGTGACCAATAACATGTTTTCATGTCACCAAGGTTCTGTCCACCCGAAAAAGATAAAAGGACGTGAATGTGTATGTATGGTATATTTATTACACTGTCTTAAGTCTTTACACAGTTTTAAGCTTTAAATGTCACTATGAAACTTGATGTTGAAAATAAATAAAATGCATTGTTTTGGCATACTTTAGTTTATCATAGCAGTTTACATACATCGTTACAATATTCAGCTAGTTCTATGATAAGCTTTTATTTTAAATAAAGTATGAATGCAGTTTTAAATTTAATAAAAAACGGTGACATGGTTCCTAAGAACAAATCTTCGTATCTCTTATTAGTTTCAGACTTTCCCATAGTGATCGATTTGAATGCGCCATCCTGTATATATAAATCAATAAAATCAAAATCTCCAGACACCTCAGCATACACATTCGGCGGTTATAGCCATCTATAGGTACCAAAGAAACCCTATACTATATGTGTGGAGCCTAACCTTGGTAACTTCGTGAATAAATGACCCTAAATAATTCATCCATAACTTTGTATGACAGCTCGGCTGAACGAAAACTTATTTCTTAGTCTCAAGGATGGCAAAGAAAAAAAGAAATAATTTTCTTTCTTCATATAATATGTATTTATATAAACTGTATTGTCGAAAACTTTGTATGTTAACGCCTCCACGTCCGAAGGGGATAGGCAGATATCATCAATCATCATTTAGAATGATTTCGATTATTATTTTCGGGCCGGCCCAATAAGACGCCATATTGTTTATTGGCGTCGGATTAAAGGACGTGAATGTATATAAAGAAAGAAAGAAAAATCTTTATTCACTAACATACAAAAACTCAAACATGAAAAAAAAATATGCAAAGAACACCGTTGATGCAGTGAAAAGGTGCTGCCTCAGTATACGATGCAGCTAGGCTGCATCACTGGTCCTCCGGCAGCACCCGATTCGGAAACTGTCACAAGCTGCATATAATAAATAACGAACATACACAAAATAATTCATTTATAATAACTATCGTGACAAATACAGATATAATACTCATACATAAAATTGATACACTATAATTCATAAACATACTTTGGGGAACATAAACAAGAACATTAGTTAAATGCATGTAAATAGATATAGTCATATACATAAATACACACTCATACATATACGTACATACATATTATATATATACACACAAATACATATATATACACTATAGACTGTAGTAACATTATAAACATCATATAAACATACATTAATATATTTTAGACACATACACATTAATTCAAACAATTTATAGAAAGAATATATTTATATATGTAAGTATGCATAGTAGCAAAAGTGGAACTTGATACAGTAACATAGAATTCATGGAACGTACTAACCATATATTACTTTTAATATACTGGATTTTAAAGTGGAAACAGTTGGTTGGAATTATAGAATGAACGCCCCAAGACAAGAAAAAGTCCGCATTGAAAACTATTAATAGCTTAATGGTTCATAAAAAAGTTAGTAACTTTGTCTTTTATTGAAATACTAGCGACCCGCTCCGGCTTCGCACGGGTATAAAATATATAGCCTAATCCACGATTTCATGGATGTTATTATACATATAAACCTTTCTCTTGAACCTTTCTTTCTCACTCTATCTATTAAAAAAAACCGCATCAAAATCCGTTGCGTAGTTTCAAAGATTTAAGCATACAAAGGGGCATAGGGACAGAGAAAGCGACTTTGTTTTATACTATGTAGTGATGGTATCGCCGTATACAGGCACTGGTTATTACCTATTACGTAGGCAGGTTTACTTAAGATGTTTTCCCTCATCGTTACCAACTGAAAATTATATACGTAAAAGAAAATAACATTGTAAGAGAGTGATGTTAGAAGTGTGTAATGCCAAGTGTGTATGAGAAGATGTATAAGTGTTAATGAAGTGAAAGTGTGTACAAAGTACTTGGACAATGACACGTGTAACCTAAAAAGCTACTTACTTTTATTTTATCTTGATTTAACAAAATTTTTAATTTAACCTAATAAGCATTTTAAGTGTAATTACCTAAGCAACGAATCCGACAGTAGTTATGTACTTTAGCACCTACTTATGACAGTCTTCAATAAATCATCTTAGCTGACTCTCGCCTATAATAATAGTTTACCTTCCACTTCAACCCTCACCCTTTGTGACATTGGCAGACATTTACCTTCTTAGTACATACTCGTAGTTGCTTACACAAAGTGGTTTGTCAAAATCAGGACAAATGGGGATTCGTTATCTCTGCCTACCCCTCTACAGGGAATCAAGCGTGATGTGTTTGTATATTTTTCCTAAGCAACTCTTGTAAAAACCATCTTTAATACTAACTTGGTCAAACATAGATAAATATTCCATTTGCCCAACCAATCTCTCAAGCGAGATTAGGACAGCGCAATCTCAGAATTATTCGAGAATTTGCAGAAACAATTTGTGCCTCGTACCTTTTTGTAAATACTTCTGTAAATACGTCTGTATTGTAGGGAATGAATTGTACCTTTTTGCTGGATATTAATCAAACCACACAATGTACTTGAGAAGGGTAGGAAAATAAGTCCTGAAGGTTGAAATGAAGTTATGGTTGTTATATGGAGAGAGATTGAAACATAATGAATACGAATACATACATATATTCACGCCTTTACGTCCCTTAATAGGCAGAGACTATCGATCGCTACTTGTACGATAACAATTCTCTATTGCTTCTTTTACACCCATTAACAACATCAATACGAATACTATTTGATTAGAAGAGTACTAATTATATAATAGATTGAAAAACCTCCGTGACGCGGTCGGTTAGACGCCTGAACGCTAATCGTAAGGTCCCGGGTTCGATTCCCGGTGGAGGCAGAGTTGAGAATTACGCTTTCTTCTGCTTTCCAGTCTGGTCGTTGATTATATATGCTATATATGTGTTGACTTGTACCCTTAACACAATTGGTGTAATAACATCCTACAATATTATAATTATTATTAAAAACTTGATAACTGCGGACTTTGTCATTATTACTCATATGTCACAGGTATTATCAAAATATAGGGATGTAAAGTAATCACGTAACGAGAAGGGCAATGACCATTAGTGCAGATTGGAGTTTTGGCAGAGGAAGACCAAAAGAAGACCTAAGCACATAGTAAAGGAGATAGCTAATTATTAGATGTACCAGTACATACACAAAAACCCCTGAAAATTATTATGCCATTTTCACTTTTTCTTTTTAAATATCGATTGTAGGTCTGAAACTGTAAATGTCTCTATGTTTTTCTTTTTATCAAAATCCGTGACGTGGTTCCTAAGAACAAATCTTCGTATGTCTTATAGTTTCAGACTTTTCCATACTGACCTATTTGAATGAGCCTGTATACTCGGTGGTTATGTTTGTTTATTTGAACCAACAAAATCACTAAAATCCACATACATACAAAAAGTGATGGATGGACGGTGTAAAGAACGATATTAAAAAGGAGTGACTGCAAAAATAACGGATGATTGAAGAGTGTGGAAACTTGAAACATATTGCGGGATGATATCAAAATAGATGGATATGGAAATATTCCGATATTACTCTCTGTTATATTTTTATCACTTTAAATATAATTTCAAAGCATAACCGTTGCAGGTGGCGATCGATAGCCTCTGCCTATCCCGTTAGGGACGTAGAGGCGTGAGTATGTATGGTAAAGCATAAAATGACAATTTGACTGAGATATATATTACTTTTAAATGTATACCCTTAGGGTTCACAGGTCCTAATTTACAGTCGCTAACGTTGAGGGAAAACATTGTGAGGAAACTCGCCCATCCCTCGGAATTGTTTAGGCCAATGCCTGTATACGGCCTATCACGTTGGGTGCTGTCTATCTTGTGTAACGCGGGTATTAAGTGGCTCATGCCTAACAAACCTTCGATATTTTGGAGATGGACACTTAAGGCGCAGACATATTAAACTAAGTATTTATATAATTCGTGAAGCGTATGTATATGTACATATATCTCAGATGTAAACCACAACTATCTTATTTCAAAAGAAACATGTTATTTTTATCTAGCCCATTGTTATTGTAGTTTATACGTAAAAAACAGTGTTATTTCGTTTGTATAACAGTACAAAGGTTTCGGGATAAGTAAAGGAAAATACGTCGGGTGCAAACAAAGCATCTTTCTTTGGATTGCAAGATGTTTTTTTTACAAAGCTGGAAGAATTCTTTGTTCCCTCCTATTAGGTTTGTGCTGATTAAGTATTGGATTAGATTTCCAACAGATTCATAGGTATGTATAGCTACATATTTCAGTGATGAGATGTTAGATATAATGTAATCTTTTGGTTACCATCCATCGATTCAATAAGGAGCAAAAAATTTATCCAATCACGAGCTTAAGATTTTGGATAGTTACTCTTAATTTTCATACTATATATATATATATTTAATATCTATCGTCTTTAACTGCTCAAAATTGTATTATCGGGTATTGTATACTAAGGTAGTATGTGGAGGTTTAGGGATATTAACGAAGCGAAAATGTTTTGTTAGGAAGGTGACATATAGGGATCTCAAATCTCTACCTTCTTATCTTGGAAACGGTATGTGTATTCAACGCGAAAAGTCCAATACAATTATTATCTCCACTATCATATAAAAAAGGAATCATTTAAGCTCATTTAAAAGATTTTTATAACTGAATAGAGCACAAAATAGGTCCTCATAGAAACTCTTGACATTTTAAAATTCGAACGGAAATCTTGAAACAATTTTCGAATTCAAAATTGGAATCGTAATTTATGCTCGACCACGACGCCTAGTCTACTTGGAGCTTTTAGCAGGTTTTTTATGCTGCCATCTAGTGAAAAACTGGTAACATTAAGCTAGGTTTAAAATGGCGCTAATGGGTACATAAATACTCTAAACGCTTAACGCAGTTTCGGCCCTAAGAATATGATGAAAGGAACTGTGAATTTTCTTAGAATTCCTTTTTTGTAACGTTAAAGATTCGTTATTATCAAAAGATTATTTTTGCGTGTATTTCGAAAATTATAATGTATTTTATTTCAGGAAAATGTGTAATGTAAGATTATGTGATAGGGTCGCGAACGTTGTCGCATAAAAGAAGATAAGAAGAAGTGTAGTTACGAAAATAGAGAAAGGTATGTTAAGGAGGTTTGGGCACATAAAGCGGATGGATGAAAGGAAGTTTACGAAAAAATTTATAAAGTCAAAGTGGAAGATAGAGTTGGACGGGGTATGCTGCGTAGAACTTATATAGAACAAATTGGAGACATTATTCTCAAGGCGGTTGTACGTATGAAGAACAGAAGAGCATATTTTATGCAAAGGTTAATGGGAGTCAATGAAGCAAGAGAGATTTGCCAGGATTGTAGAACTGTGAATGTATGTAATTATGTCTGTATCACTCAAATTTATCACCACACGTTCTATTAAACTTTATAATTATTAATGGCTGTGATTTGTATGTGAATACTCTACATAATTAATATCTAAATATATAAACATCGGGACTATATTTCTTGAACAACCCCTAACTTAACGCTCGACAATATGCATTTACGATAGTATAGTAGAACAAAATTAAGATCACATTTTTCTCTACCCTTGCTTTTCGATTTGTGGAAAGATTCTTCAAAACTTTATTTACATCCAATCCCTTTAGGGATAAACTACATGTATGTCTTAGTTGGCTGTTGCTCACGAAAGTTTGCTCACTATATCTTCATCAGGGTAAAGTTAAGACACGGGTTAATCCGCAGGGTTCGACTTTTTCCTGGTTTCACGTCACGTACACGTTGTATGTGTGCCCGAGGATCAGTCTTGGAAGAATTCTGGGGATGTACTGGTGTAGAAGGTAAGATAGGTCTATAGATAATAATTTCAAGATTTTTTCTTATTTAAATTTATTTTTCTAAATTAAGTCTCTTGATTAATAACTAACGGGTCTTATCGCGTATGTTTTTATATAATAAAGTTACCTTTATTAATCCGACGTTTCGGCTACGTTGTAGCAGCCATGGTCTGCCCACGCGATAAGTCCCGTTAGTTATTAATCATGAGTATAAATCGCAAACCTCTTAAAACTATAAGTCTCATGACTTATATGTAATTAATATACACAGAATTCCGTTAAATTCCGTTTACAAATATGAAGGATGAAAATAAAATAAGATAACAAATACTTAAATACTGTTAACCCTTTCGGAAAAGTATATTTTAACGTAGTCTCAGATCTTTTTTTTGTTATATAATGGCTCCTCAGATCTTTTAGTATTAGAGTATACAGGTTGTAAGTCCGTTGTCAACAACATAAACATACGCTTCACGACTTGTGTATACACACTCCCTTTTTTTATGGCGTAGGTAGTGAACTGTATCGCCGTATATAGGCACTGACTATTACCTATCCTGAGGGATAGGCAGGTTTCCTCACGATGTTTTCCCTCACCGTCAGCGACTGTAAATTATGTACGTAAATGAAAATCACATTTAAATTTCATTCATTGGTACATGCCAGAGTCGGGATTCGAACCCAGGGCCTTTCTCATACGAAATCCGAGGTCTTACACACTGGGCTACAGCCGCTATATATACTAATTGAATATTTAATTATGTAGGGTTTATCCGATGTTTTCTAATAAACAAACTAGTGGAATCTATACAAAGGGACTATATTTTGGTGTGCATTTTTGTATTATCTGATATCCATTTACATATATCCCGTTTTAACTATTATTAAGTTTATATTTATAAATAAATTTATAATAAGTAGTATTTTTACATTTTTCCAATATTGTATTCTATTTATTTACATTTAGTCTATATACTATAATTATATTTATAATAAATAGTATATAGACCAAATGTAATAAAAATCAAAATTCAGGCTCATCTAAACATTGCATAGTGAAACAAGTGAAAGTCGCTAGCCGGTGCGATTGTTAGCTGTGTGACGCGTGGCTAGAACCTTAATGCCCTTACGTCAATATACTTAGGTATCAGGACTATTTTTGTTCCATAGGTTTTGTATGGTGACTGTTTTCGAAATGGTGTACAGTTTTAGGTGACAATATACCTTGGTAGACTGAGAGTAGATTGTAAACTTAGTAGAATGTATGCGTTTACTTTTATAAAATTTACCGTAATACACTTGCGAAGTATGTCTACTTTGGTTAGAGAAAAAGATTTTTTATAATATTATAAATAAATCTATTCATATTTCAAGGTAATCAATATCTTATACAAAACATTAAATAAAAAAAAATACAACTTATTAATTTGGAACTTGGTGTTTTTAAGGTAATTTTGACTATCTACGACAATGATAGTTTAATCACATCATATGCCAAATTATCACTTACATGTAACGAAAGGTATGGTTTTGTAGTTTTCGTTTTTGGTAGGGGTTAAATAGAATTTATTGGGCGATTCTCAGGAACATGTCACCTAGGTTCCATATGAAACTTGAACCCAAATATTTATGCTAAAATTTGACCTATGAGATACATTGGAGGTTTTGTCTACCCGGAAACTACCTTGAAAGGGATTAAAGGACATCAAGTATTATGTATGTTCTTTCCACATTTTTAACATATAGAAACATGTATATTTATAAATATCAAACAAATCTACAAACTTCCTAACATACATCCTTCATCGATTTTTAGTTCCATAATACAAAAACAAAAACGCCATTCCTCATTGCTTGACAGCGGAATTTTCCTCTTTTCCACAACATTAAGTTAATCTCCATCATACGGTTGACTAAATTGAAAACCAATAGGGATATCCTGTCCCCATAAGATAAAACCATCAGTCTCTGCCATGATCCAAATCACGTCATTTCGGCCTATAGTTTTTGTCAATGTGGAAAGCTGGATTATAAAATGGCTTTAGAAGTTTACGTGTTTACGATACATGTGAATTTACAACATATAAGTATGGTGGAGTTGTTAAATTATTGTATTTTAATTTATATATTATGTTGAAATGAATAACATTTACCTAATCCACCTAATGCTACATAATAACATATCGTAGGGAAATCTAACTGTTCCCGGAACAAGTAATAGTTAGTGCTTGTAAATGGCGACACGGCTTACCACCTGTCACATTGAGTACTGACTATCTGGTCAACACGTGGGTTGGAGGTGTTTCATAAATACAACTTCCGCGAATGCGGAGATGGACAACCGAACTTTTGAATACCCTGCAAGGGTTCATAGTCGTGCAACGTTGTGTGTGTATAACAATCATATACTTTAAAAGAAATTAATAGCATAGTCAGTGGCATTTAATACAACAACAAGACAATGTCTTATACAGAATTACATACCCATAATTTCTGAATCCCGACGTAAAATGAACACGACATCAAGGGTATGTTTTCCAATAAGCTCCCTTAAATTAATCCCATATCGTGCACAATCTTGACAAGGAGGCTTTTAAGGCAAATTACTTTCCCTGACAGCGAAGGCTCTGTATGTGTTGATGTCTATCTAATTTGGTACGTTTCCCTTCGTGACATTTTTGCAGGCACCCATTTACCTCGGCGTAATTTTATTACCGTCTTAGCTTTACGGCTACGAAGGACTACGTGACTACGACTTTGCTACGATACACGTGAAACTACGAATGTTGTGTTTGTCGAGAATGAGGTTTTGTGGCTTTGTTATAGTGTCTACAGTATTTTATTGATATCTTATAAAATCAAATATATATGTTACCGGCCAAACTAGGACAAACTTAGGACAAACTAGTTTGGCCTAGACTAAACTATGTAGTTTTTCTTACTAACCTAACCTAACCTTACTAGTTAATCCTAGCGCGTGTCGGAAGAACTAGTTTAGCCTAGGCCAAACTAGTTTCTCCTAAACTCGGGTTTGGCCGGTAACATATATATTAGCTTAATTTAATATAGCTCAGTGTTCGAGGCTTGACTCAGTATCAGTAAACAGTGTTCAAATCCCGCCTGAGCATGTACTAATGGAAATGAATTGATATGTTAATTTTCGTTATAAAATACATTTGCGAAATACAACGAATACTATTGAGACGAATATAGTGTGGGGAAAATTACAATTTCCTATATTATATTATATATTCCAGCCATGGTCACGGACAGACGTTTTTATATAATAAAGTTACCTTTATTAACGTCGGGTTAATAAAGGTAACTTTATTATATAAAAACTTACGCGATAAGTCCCGTTCGTTATTAATCTTCAAGTAATCTCTCTTGGTCTTGGTAATTTAAATATAAGTCAAACAACCGTTAGGTTTTAACATTTTAGGGATTCTGTACATAGGTGTTTCAAGTTACTCGTATAGCATTACGAACTTCAGTAATACATCCATTTGTCATTTTAATATTTTGGTATTTTAAATTTAAGTCAAACAACCATTAGGGAATTTTCATTAAAGGTATTTTGAACTTAGGTTATTTGATGTTAGTTTTTTAATTTAATACATTTAGATGCGTACCCATCTTAAGACTTGCAGAAAATATAAGTAGTTGTATATCTTTTAATTGGTTCATATACTCAATATAATGACACAATATAGACACAATATAATGTTACACTAAAAGGCACAAATAAAGCCTCTTTAATTCCTTTTCTAATCATTACACTTACTAAATATAGAAGTAAAATATTCCTTTCATAGCATTTAAGTAACCACGACATTTCGCAGAGTGAATAAAGCCTTAAATTCAGTTCAAAAGCCTTTTCAACCCATTTGAGCACCCGTCTCGAAAGGCTAAAGCGGTAAGTGAGAAATAAAATTACTATGACATATATGGAGTGATTTGTATACATACACACTTATGATTATGAAAAGGTATATTAATATAATAATAATATTTGGACATTATTACACCAATTGAACTAGCCCCTTGGTAAGTACATTTAAGACTTGTGTTAAGAGTACAAGTCAACGTATATTTAAGAAAGTATATACTTATTATGCATATATAGCATATATAATCAACGAACAGACAGGAAAGCGGTAGAAAAACGTAATTCTTAACTGTACCTCCAGTGGAAATCGAACCCGAGACCTCACGATTAGCGTTCAGGCGACTAACCACGCCACGGAAGTCGCCAGCGGAGTTGCATGGATGTTGAAGCGAATGTGGTCTGTCAGGATTTAGACAAATGTGGGTTCGTAATCTCTGCCTACCCCTTGTTGTTGAACTGGCATGATATATGTGTAATCATATTTGTTTTTGTTAAAAAATCTATGCTGTAAGCCATATAAATATATTCTCGATACGTTTTCTATACTAAAACAGTTCATCGCAGCCCCAAACAAAACGGGCTGGAAAAGTCATAATTATTATAAATAATACTCATCCCGCTACAGAAGAGTCAGCAGAGATCACAAATCCACATTTATTCCTCCTATATACGCCTCTACGTCTCTAACCGCCCCCTGAAAGATCCTGAAAAATCTCTCACTTCACTCACACCCATTAACCTTCTCATACATGCTCTTCTGTTCTTCACACTACGTACATTCATACAAATCCATGTATCGAAATAAGTATATTAATACAAAAGTAAATACTGCATAAGACAACCCCAATATAACCTATATACCTATATAGTAACCTAGGTGATGTCTCCAAGTTTTTGTCCACCCCGAAAGGGATTAAAGTAATGTATATGTAAATATTCAACATTTATAGTTACTTAACCACCCTTTAAACGTCGTCCATTTCATCGCCATAAACTAATATGGCTTTAATCCTATTACTCAATGCCCGTCCAGCTATGGTCGAGTAAATATTCAGTATTTACTCAGTCGCAAATACTCTCGAAAGCACTTAAATCGCCATTGGATACGGCCAACTGAATCACGTGAATAAATATATGGGTATAATAACCGTAAGGAAGGAATGACCGGACGTGTGTAGGAGCCTTTGGAATTATTTGGGTAGTGTGAGGTAACCTTTATATTTGGGGAAAATGGCGGATATTTTTATTGTAACTATCTATGTATCTGTTTTATTAATATGTCTAAAGCAGTGGACTGGAAACAAAGATTTGTTTTTCTGTTATGTTACATAAAAAAAGACAAAAATACAAACGCGTTCACGACCATTACGCGTTCGGCGGGCTAGTCAGAGGTTCAGCTGTCCATCTCCGCAATTGCGAAGGTATTAATTCTATCGCCACTTTGAACCCTCGTGTTGACCAGATAGTCGGTACTCTAAGCCATGTCGCCATTTACAAGCACTGACAATTAGCTGTTTGGTTGAAAGTAGTTTTGATGTGGTCATAAGCCTTTTACATTTTCTACACGAAGATATGTACAAGCTAATCTCTGGCTATCTCAGTAAGGATAAATAACACTTATGAAAATCCATTATAATCGGAATTTGGGATAAGTGGGATTCAGATAACATATTCATAGTCAGGCATTTCGTAGCGAATAAGTTATTTTTGGTTTTGCATAAATTTCGTTACGCATAAACATTACTCTGATTAACATACTAATTTCATTTTAACTGGGATAAGCACTACGTAAATAAATTTACATAAATGATAGTCCCGGTTCTTGGTAGCTGGGACGGTGAATGAATGCTAAATAACTATGTATGTGTGTATGTATGTCTATAAGTAATTATATTTCTTCATTTTTATGAATTAAAGTTTATAAATTGCATATTAAATCTATATTATATCTGTAATTTTCATGATGTTTATTGTTATAATTTATTTTGTATATGTTTATTATTTATTGTATGTAGCTTGTGAAAATTATTTTATTATGTCCTCAATAACAGACACTTTTACTTTACAACTGCTTTACAACTGTTAATTCTTACAAGGTAGTCAGAACTGATGTTTTTCACATTCGTATATTAAATTAACTTTTATCAATTGAAATTTAAAATTTGACGGACACCGTGGCGTGATTGATTGAGCACCTGAGTTAAGAACTTCGCTTTTCTTCTGCTTTCCAGCCTGGTCGTTAAGTATATATGTATTTATCTACATATAATAAGCATATATTTCTTAAATATACGTTGACTAGTACCCTTAACACAAGTCTTAAATGTACTTAGCAAGGGGCTAGTTGAACTATGATTATTATTACATTAACGACTTACTAGCCTTAATATTTATAATATCCCATACATAATTGCGATGGCAAAGTAAATACGATTCCACACACTCATCCGGAACAGAATTCCAGAGACAAAGGCTTCACTTAGAAGGCTCTGTTTACTCGGAACGGGTGCTTATGTGTGAGATAGGATGTGGTGGAACTAGGGTGGGTTCTTAAGAGTCCAAGGATATCCACAAAGAGATACGCACACACGCATTCACGACCATTAACACTTGCGGTAGTAGTAGGTAGTAATTCTATGGCCACCTCGATCCCACGTGTTGACCCAACAGTCAGTACTCAATGTAACAGGTGGTAAGCCATGTCGCCATTTAAAAGCACTGACTATTACCTGTTCGGGCAACAGGTAGGTTTCCTCACGATGATTTCCCTCACCGTAGTATTCGACGCATTACGTCAATGTATTTTTATTACAACAACAAATAGTTACAAGGAAATGAAAAAAACTTTTTTTTTATTTAAGGTTTAATTAAGCTATGAACCCATAAGAAACCACCCTTTAAGCCTCATAAGGGACAAAGCTGCATAAGGCGTTGCTATCAGGATCAGGCAGGTGCAAATTGCCTAAGACCTAGGATAGTGCTTGTGCAGTTAGCCTAGATACATATACGGTCATTGTAGTCGAAACACAATGTATGGGGATTTGTCGCTTTAGTGTAAGGCTATAATAGTTATTGTGCCGTAATGTTTAGGTAAAATAATGTATACGTTTACGAAGATTCGCTTTCGGTGTAGTCAGAGGTAAAACATTGTTGATTTATTTTGGTCACTTAAAATGCTCATGTTTACGAAAATCATTATTAATTTCTGATAGTACATGCTCAAGTGGGATTTGAACCATTTACCCACTGATGTGTGCATCTGGATTGAGGGCCCATTTTTCAAATATTGGACAATCGAAATGAAACTCACAGGGCATTTAGTAAAGAATTAGTAAAACCTATAGCATTTATTCTTCAATTTCTTAAACTTGAAACAAAACAGTTATTGTCAAAAAACTTGGGCCCTCAATCCAGATGCCAGCATTTTGAAGATCTCGGAAAGTACGAATCCCGGAATAATGTTGTTTATTCGAGGGTTTAGTAAAGAATTTCTTAAATAAATTTAAAAAATCTCAAATCTCAAAAATGCGTTAAATATAGGTTTAGGACGATTTTGCTTGGGCCCTCAGTTCAGAACTCTCTGACTTTTGGAATCATCAAAAAAGGAACATTTCTATACAAAAAGACTAATGTATCTTATATTATCTTGAAGCTCAATGAATTAGTAATGAAGAAATAACGATACAAAAGCGAATAGTTTAAGAGAAAATGAAATTTGAATTTTCATCTGACGTACAAACTGAGAGCCCTAAACTTTCGGCGACATTGACTAAACTAAGCCATCTACACTAGCGTACATAAGGATGACTAATTTTACATTTTTTTTACTAAATCCGTGCAATATTTACATGCCTCTAAATATCACACTTTAAGAGGAAATTGACTTTGATTATTTATATAGGAGAAAATTCTGTAGGGTGACTATGTTATGTGTAAATATAAAAAAGTATTCGACCCGTGGACCAAAGTAGCTAGGATTGGAGGTTAAATTCATCAAACACCTATCTATGGTAGAGATACTTACCAGTCCGTTTGAAATTAGAATCAGTGTGTTAATTGCCCAAGTTTTTTGACAATAACTGTTTTGTTTGTAAGTTTAAGAAATTTAACAATAGATGCTATAGCTTTTACTAATTCTTTACTAAATGCCCTGTGAGTTTTATTTCGATTGTCCAATATTTGAAAAATGGGCCCTCAATCCAGATGCACACCCCACTGATACAGAATCAAGCCCCAAAGAAATGAGCTACGTGAATGAATGTAAGCTAAAATAATACATATTTTTCACGTGAATTTCTCTTGCAGTCTAGGCAGAGGTTGACGTGTGTATCTCCTAGATTTATAGCTACATTAAACCTACTTTTTACCTGATAGCCAGCACCCAATGTGACAGGTTGTGTTCCATATCGCCTTATACAGATGCTTACTATTGCCCATTTGAATATAAGTAACCAAACGTGTCAAAGTCAAATATTTTATTCAATATAAGCACAGTAATAGCACATAGTAAATGCGTCAAATACTACGGTGAGGGAAAAACATCGTGAGGAAACCTACCTGTTCCCAGAACAGGTAATAGTTAGTGCTTGTAAATGGCGACACGGCTGACCATCTGTCACATACTATATACTAATTATCTGGTTAACACGTGGGTTAGAGGTGGCCATAGAATTACTACCTTCGCAATTGCGGAGATTGACACCTGAACCTCTAACTACCCCGTAACGGTTAATGGTAGTGAACGCGTACGTTAATAGTACATTCATTGAACGTCGAAATATATTGAGTGGCACTGGTCGTCTTAAAACTATAACTCTACCCTTACTATTTACTATTATCTCTTCCTTCACTATCGTTATTTAAAATAGTACAGTACCTTAAATATACATACATATATATTCACGTCCTCTTATCCCCTTTGGGGTGGACAGAACTTTGGAGACGATAATATCTGCAAGTCACTTGTTACCAATGAATTTTGGGTTTGTGATGTTGTATAGAACAATGGTGACAGGTTGCTAGCCCATCCCTCAATTCCATTGACCCTTAGTCCCTTAGTCGCCTCCTACGACATGAAAGGAAGAAAGGTGGCTAGTTTGTATTCTTATCTTTTCAGATAGCACCCGTATTTAAATGCTGTATGAAAATAAAGAGTATAAAAACTCGGAAACGCTGTTTTTTGGGGGAAACCCTTGTGAATGATTAAAATCTCAATCTGGACTTATATTAAGCTTTTATTAATCGTACGAAAAGCTGTGTTGTTTTTAAATACAAATTTACTATACCTTTTAATTTTCAATTATTTACAATTTACCTACATGTCTTTATCACTCAAGCTATTTAAATTGTACTGAAATTTATGTATGTTATGAGTATTATGTTAGTTTGAGGCTTAAAATAGAATACTTACAAACTAGCTACCAATCTTCTTAGCATACTAAATTAAATATAGGTAAATTTTTTTTTACAACTACTTCAGGACCATTATGCCTTGTGGAGTAATGCAGTCAAGTGTCCACATCTACTCTTGCAGAGTTAGTGATTCTATGGTCATCTGAAATCCGGGTTGACTAGATAGTCAGTACCTAATATGTACATAACATAACATACGCTTCACGACTTGTGTATAGACATTCCTTTATTTTTGTGACGGGGTAGTCAGAGGCTTGAAGCCAATCTCCGAAATTTCCTCACGATATTTTACCGTAGTGAAATTCACTAATTGATTTTTATTGCCATTGTAACCTACGCTTATACTTAAAGTAAGCGAGTTTATAAAAATACTAGCGACCTGCTCCGGCTTCGCACGGGTATAAAATATATAGCCTACTCCACTATTTAATGGATGTTATTATACATATAAACCTTCCTCTTGAATCACTCTATCTATTAAAAAAACCGCATCAAAATCCGTTGCGTAGTTTCAAAGATTTAAGCACACAAAGGGACATAGGGACAAAGAAAGCGACTTTGTTTTATACTATGTAGTGATCTACGTTTCTCAACATTAAAAATAAAGTAACGTGAGTATATAAATAAAACATGACAACTTTGAATCCCACAGTTATTTAACTTTCATACTAAATAAGAAGTAGCATAAATAAGGCTTTTTCTAGCAAATCTAGCGGTTTGTTAGCCTCTTATGAATAGTGTAGGATTTGCTTCGAGAATGAATAGTCTTGTTATATAAGTAAACAAATTTATCATGAGAGATTTATCTAGCCCCATTTTGCTTACTTACAATAAGGAATAATAGTGGTAATGTATTATTAAGACTAGGTTCTTTATAAGTTGTTTTGGTACACTTTACTTTTGGGATATAAAAGGAGTCAAATTATAAAGGGACTAGGGGTAAATAAAATCTATTAGATTATAGTCTTTTCATATATTGATGTTATGACAATCCCGATACACACATGAACTAAACCTATTATCCATAGACTATAGGTACTTCTAACGTCACCCTTTTACAATATGGCGTCTATCTGACTATCATATTTCTTAATCCTGAATATAATGTTGTCTATCTGACTATCATATCTCCTGATTCTAATATTAAAAAGTGACGAAAAAGTTGTTACGTCAAATGCAGATCAAATTGGTTGCACGTAATTTCAATAAGAAAAGAGCATGTAAAGTTGAACAGGTATGAGTGAAACAAGAACTATTTGGCAGTATATTGTATAACTGTGATAAAAGTAGTACGTAGACTGTCCGAGTGTGTATATAGTCTCAATGTCCACAAATAAAGTTACCAATTAGAACTTTCAACCACTAAACAGTGTAGTACAGACTTTATGTCCAACATTCCTTCTAAAGGCATAGAGTACCCGCCACATAAGGTGGCAGTAGCCAAACTTGGAACTAAATTTGACGTTTCCGCCATTGCGTGTTATTTTGTATGAAAGGTAAATTTAGTATTACCAGCGTTGTGTTTTTTGCCCACTCTTTGTAATTTTTATGTTTGTTAAGGGTGATTATAATAAATTGATTTCCGGAGTTTCTTGTTAGTTCTTCTCCAAGCTAGGGTCTCCGCTGATCTAACCTCGGTAAAAAATATGTAAAGACAATGCTCAGTGCCATGTTTGAAATAGTTTTTTTAATTTATACTTAGATCATAAGATAACTTTCAAAGAGAGCTTGTGATATTTATAATTTTGAATATATTATGGCAGATGGAGGCGTCGCCGCAGTTGCATAATTCACTGTTGCCAGTAAACACGCCAAAACTAGCAATCACTGTGCCATACGGCTCGATACATTATAGGTTTCATTGTAACGGTCTTTGGTTGCAGAGCTATAAACTCAAATAAAACAAATTAATATATCAAAGTCAAAAGTCAAAATATTTTTAGACCGTTACAAATGAAACCTATAATGTATCGAGCCGTATGGCACAGTGAGTGCTAGTTTTGGCGTGTTTACTGGTAACACTGAATTACGCGACTGTGGCGACGCCCCCAACTGCCAATTTATATGGCGGGATCTCTAGGCACTTCTTGGACTGAAGTAGCTTTCAACTGACAGTAGTCTGTCAGTCTTTTCGAGGAAATAAATCAAATTTCTGTCCCGCCACACTTCAGTGAATGTACAAGACTTATTCTGAATAATATTGGGAATGAAGGCATTTTATTATGTGTTTGGGTTTGTTATAAATAAGCTGGGATTTGATTAAATGAAGTTAGTTGTGTTTCTACTTTGTTTATGGTATGATTATTCTAACGAATAATTTCCAACTTAATAGTAAAATTTAATTCATTAGTAAAAAATATTCTCTTTTAACACTTTTGGTTATATATCACATTAAATAATATAAATTTATTACATACTGGCTATAAAAGGAGTAGTAATTGTTTTTCAAATGCCAATAGATTTACACAAAATTAAAGATCTCCTATTATCATAAATTTATCTAAGAGCAACTTAAACGAAGAATCTCTGAGATTCCGATCACTCCGAATACAATTGAAGAACGCTAATGTATATATACATTTACGTCCTTCAATCGCTTTCGGGGTGGACAGAACCTCGGAGACATAAAACCATCTAGCTCACTATTAAGCATAAATATGAATATTGTGTTGTGATGTCATAATAAAAAATTGGTTACAGGTTACTATCTCATCATCCAATGCATATTTACTCCTAGTCCCTTAGTCACCTCCTACGACATGTCAAGAAGAACGGCAGCTAGTTAAAAATTTCTTATTAGTCTCGTTGCTCTATCTTCTATTTCTGTGATTATGTACTTGAATGTATATGTATATAAAGTATAAATAGACAAGTGTTTGTGTCAGGAAAAGTTTCAAAATGCATTTGTCTACGAGTGTATGTAGTTAATAACTGTATGATTTTGTATAAAAGATAAACGCGTTCACGACCATTGTGGCATATTTAATATTTAAAAAAAATGTTTATTTATTATTTATAACCCAGAATAGTCCCTTAACAAACGTTTTCAAGTTTCCCTCAGTCCTTGCACTTAAAGATGAGACTTGAATGTTGTCTATAAACTTTGGATTAGCATCGAACCAACAAGTCGAACTAAACCACTCTATTTACACGGTTCTGGGACTTCAATGGGGTACAATTAGCTGCCATTCTTCTTGTCTTTGGCGTGGTTAAGAGTAACTAATTCATTATTTCATTATCATAGTTTAAGTAACTCCTTGATAATGAAACTTAAAATTGTCCCAATATGATTAATATAATTTCAAATTGTCAGAAATCTTCTACGTTTTAGTGTTTTATGAATTTCATAAAAAATAGGCAGCCTGGAACTAAGGCAGCTAGTTTAGGTAGTTATATTTTCTAGACATACATATTATACTTTCACTCAGGTGGAGAAAAATCAGTATCTTACAACCATTACTTTTAAACGTCAATCATCCTATAAAACTTTGATTTTCTCTATAGTATATTCACATAAAAAATGGTGACCTCATTATGTCTCTGTGATTCAACCAAAGAGATTTTATAAGGGTTGTCTGCAATTGGTCAATGTGACTTGTTTTCTCATAAACTAACGTCTGATTAATCAGTTTAACCTCTGTTTATCATGACGGCACTTAACTTAACGTGAATAACCTATAATAACTTTTCCACATACATTAGACTTTAAAGAGCATACTTTTTCTAAAAGGCTTCATCACCCCTAAAGCCTTCGGACTGCAAGTAACCCACTAGGCAATAAGAGCACAAATAGTCCTTTTGAGACAAGTAAATCGAGTTTCCTTACGTTCGATGCATCGGGAGTGATTCTGCTATTTATGTGTTCCTAGTTCTTAAACAAAACATATATTATTTCAGCGTAATACATATATATTTATATATAACATATCATTATAACTATTTTATTGTAATCGAGAAAAACAATACGTTGTAAATAAAACGATTTCTTACTAATTATAATAAAACGAGTACAAACTAAAATAACAAACCTTTTCTATTTTCAACCTAATAACAAAACTAAAACATTTCTTTATAATCAAATTAAAACTATGATCTTAAAGTACTAATAATAATTATTCTCATAATAATAATTCTCACATTACAAATTATTATCCTCGAAAAAACTTAAAAACATTAAAACATTTAATTATATTTATTCAGTTTATAAAGCATTATGTTCTGAGATGCCTGACATCTATCTACCTTATACGAAGTTCTACACTAGGATAAGATAAAAATAGCTGATAAGTATTTTAATAGGCAATTACTTTTAATATCAGACTATTGGCCATAGTAACATGGCCAAAACATCGGGTACCAAAGGTAATACTTTGTTTATAAAATAAACGCGTTTATAAGTCCCATTTTCTTGTAAAATGAATAACAATCGCAGATTTCTAAAAAAAAGAATATTAAATATGTTTTAAATTTTTAAGAACTAGTTTTTTTTTTACTTTTTTTTGCTATTTTATGAATAAACATACAATAATTACACAATAATTAAAACATACATTCATAAATTAAAGTTACTCCTTTTTTACTTTACATTTTCGTTCTATTTATCCATTTTTCGTAACCCTAACAATTCTAAAACATACTATTACCCCTGTCACAACTTGAACCCAAATAAATAGTCAAAATAAGTTACTGCTTAACTTCGTCCAAAGCGGTTACAGGAAAGGAGGATTTACGCATTTAAAAGCCTTTCCGGTTCCTGTTAGAGTTGATCGTGATGTATTGAGCGGAAGTGCCAAGTTGGCAAGAGCTTGGGAACTGTGCTTCTGAGTACTTTCTAGTAAACAAGGGTACTGGGTTTGATTCTCGGTAGGAGCACCTATATATTATATATGAGTATATTCACTTTATGGTAAAAATATATTGAATTTATTTTATAAGGAAAATCATTAATTGTCATCAAAAATACTGAAATGTACACCAAAAATATAGCTAAATGTACAATGGTTAGGTTAGGATTGGGACTGTATTATTTTGGTGTAAAAATCTGTATTTTTATATTGCAAAAAAAAGAAGTATTTTTGTGTATTTTTATTGATGTTGTAAATCCGACACATTTTATTTTTGCTTTTTAATTTCCATTCTTTTAGCGTAATGATACTTATCTAAGGGCCCTATTCAAAAGTTCACGTAATTGCTATATCAAACACATATTTCACCAGATAGTCTGCATCAAACGTGACAGGTAGTCTTCCAAGTCACTGTTGTAAGGATTCTGAGTGACTGCTGATGTCATTGGTCTTTTAGGATCGAAACAAGTAAAGAACTGTGATCACTGCCTACCTCTCCGTAGAGAAATTGCCGTGATGTTTAAGTATGTATATAAATATTCCGAATAAAAACCAGCTTTCCTCACGATATTCTACCTTATGGAACTTTTAATGTATTTTAGACATACTATGAAAATATATCGAGATTGTGATGTCAATAACATGAAGACCATTAATTTACATTCGATGTAGCTCAATTGTTTGGGGCTTGGCTCTGTATCAGTGGGTAAAGGGTTCAAATCCGACTTGAGCATGTACCAATGGAAAGGAAGTTTAATGAATTTCTATGTACATTTTCGTAATAAAAACACAGTTACGAAATGCATCGAATACAGTGAGGGAACTGAGGAGGGATCGAATACTGTTCGTCGAACGGGTAATAGTTAGTGCTGACACTGTGTACTGACTATCTGGTCAACACGTGGGCTCGAGGTGTCCATAGAATTACTACCTTCGCAATTGTGGAGATGGACACTTGAACCTCTGACTACCCCGCCAGGGTTAATGGTCGAAAATGCGTTTGTTTTTGTTAATTTACATTTTAAGGTTAAGTATAAACATACTCCTTATGTTATGCGGATGAATGATAGTAGATTGACAAAAGGAATATGTATATGTGAGTGAGTTGAAAGGCGGTTACTTAGGCGCCGGCCCAATAAGACATTTAACAGTCAGATCAGAAAAGAGTGACGTTAGAAGTACCTATAACCACCAAGTGTGTATGAGAAGATGCATGAGTGTTAATGAAGCGAAAGTGGTTTGTCAGGATCAGGACAAATGGGGAAACCTGGCGTGATGTACATACGTATTTCCCACAAGCCTTTCACACCTTATAAACATTTTCATATACTGCATATTATCTATTTTCACCCATGTGTATATTAGTTTACTTTTTGTACAGTCAGCGCTGAAAGTGCAGTCCCAGCAATTTTTTATAAGGTTTAAGTTTATAAGAACAAAAGACATTATTTTACACTAAAACTTGCGCTACTATGCATTATCATGGAAACTATACGTTCGCGCGCTTCGAAATGAAAAATATTGTCTTTTGTTCTTATAAACGTAAACCTTGTAAAAAGTTACTGGGACTGCACTTTTAGCGTTGACTGTGAAGTGTTCCTACATTAAATACTAGGTGAAACACTATTATTATAGGATACAAGTCTTCTTCGGTTAGCAGCATTTATTGAGAGGGAATTGTAACCTGCCTGCATTCTTAGTAGATTAATGCAAAAGCAAAATGTTTGCCCTACCCTCGGTCACTGACCCCGCGAGTAACTAGCCTACATACATCACAGACTGTACATGCAAATATCAGTACCTTATCCACACTAGATTCGCGTGTCAGGCCCACAAAAGAGCCAATTAATACCTGTTCTCCCTCACAGCGAAGTTACGAGCACTTTCAAAGGCTTTCAGCGGACAAATTGGGGCCTATTTGAACTCTCTCTTGCAGTCTACACTTGCCTTTACGGGATTTAAACTAAGGCTTTGGGTTAGGGTAGGCTTTTTGTGATGTTAATCACATATGTATATGTAGATACTTATTCGATTTCGGGATTCATTTTTTGTATGCCTGTATGCTGTATTTAAGTCTGATAATATTAGATTAGAAGTACTCAATGTTTGCCGTAATTGTTTTATTATCATCCTAGTTTTCTACTTAAATTTACCGGGATTCATAAATATACAGTATATAATCGGTGACTTCATTTTAATTCCCTAAGTGCGTTACATTGGATATGTTCTACCCTAAATCTTAATAACAAAGAAACTTAAATGGGGACATTACATTATAATTATATTTATATCTGTTGTACTATTGAACTTTTATTCATCTTAATAATATTTATAAATTATAGAAGCATTTTTAATATCAGTCTATTTAATTTGCTTTTAATTTAATAAGCTAAAGAAGTTTTTATCGCTAATAGCTACTATAAGACTTAAAGCTTAATACAAGCAGTTAACGCTATGTAACTCTATTAATTAATGAAGAACAGAAAAGCATGAAAAGGTTAATGGATGTGAATAAAGCTAGAGATTTAGTCAGGATCGTTTATGGTGTTGATCGATAGCCTATCCCGTGGGGGTCGTAGAGGGGTGTATATGTCATGATATTGGATAAATACAAGTAATTTTTTACTGCTATCACAATCAACACGGTGCAAAATGTGTGTATTATCTCCATCCTCCTGTAGTCAGTAATTCGGTGCTAGTGTGGGACGTAAAAATAATGTTAACTAGCTGCCGTTCTATCCGATATGCCGTAGGAGGAGATTTAGGGACTAGAAATCAATGGAATAGTCGGAGATGGGCTAGCAACCTGTCACCAATGTTCCATATAACATAACAACTCCAATATTCATGTCAAAAAGTGACCCAATAGACATTATCATCTCCACCCTGAAACAGATAAGACGTGAATGTATGTACATATCATCACTACATAGTATAAAAAAAAGTCGCTTTCTCTGTCCCTATGTCCCTTTCTATGCTTAAATCTTTGAAACTACGCAACGGATTTTGATGCAGTTTTTTTTAATAGATAGAGTGATTCAAGTGGAAGGTTTATATGTATAATAACATCCATTAAATAGTGGAGTAGGCTATATATTTTATACCCGTGCGAAGCCGGAGCGGGTCGCTAGTATGTATATATGTTTCGTTTTCCTAAAACTAGTACAACAGACTATGTGTTATGTATGTATGACTTTCATTCTAACCCCAAAGCCAGTGCCGACCTAAATAGAATACCATTCCCACAGACAATAGGTAGCTTTCTCTATTTCGCCAAACAAGTTTTTGAAATGTTCCATTGTATTGTGTTCCTTTGACAACCACTCCGTATATCATAACTCGTTTGTTTTCCAATTGAGGGCACATAGCTTTTTGTTCGACGTAGCTCAGTTGTTTGGGGCTTGACTCTGTATCACAGGTACAGGGTTCAAATCTTTGTACATTTTCGTAATAAAAATACATTTACGTAATGCGTCGAATACTACGGTGAGGGAAAACATCGTGAGGAAACCTACCTGTTCTCTGAACAGGTAATAGTCAATGCTTGTAAACGGCGACATGGCTTACCACCTGTCACATTAAGTACTGACTATCTTGTCAACGTGTGAGTTCAAGGTAACCATAGATTTACTACCTTCCCACTTGCGGACATAGAAACCTGAACCTCTGACTACTCCACAAGGGTTAATGATCGTGAACGCGTTTGTTTTTTTGTCTCTTGCCAATGCTACGAGTAAATATATTTTCTGGACTTCTAATACACATTATCATATTTAATATTCACTATTTTTATATCACTATCAAATGTATTCGGTGTGGCCATACAATACTAACCTTTATTTTTGTGAAAAGACAGGCAAATATCTGACTGGTCCTCAAGGAAAAGTAGTAGATGTACTTGCATGCTTATCCTTACTAGATATATATCCTATAGCCTATGTATCGACTAAATAAACACCAAACACGCAAATGGAATACTCTTTTTCCTACATAGTATAAAGGCCAATTATTTGGCTCAATTTCTTGCTAGATAGAAGAGTAATCAATTACTTGGATAAACTCCCCAGTTCCATTGCCATTTTTATACAACATCCAATAAAAATAAATTGATTGTCTATGGTACGAGTATGTTAACTTAATAAAAATGCGTATTGGATGCTACAGAAATTTTCATCTATATAATAACGGTATTACACGTATAGTCAATGCCTGTATACGACGATGCGGTTCACTACCTATCAGATTGGGTGCTGTCTGTCTAGTAAAACGTGGGTTTTGAAATACAGATACCTAACATGCCTTCGAAATTCGGAGATAGGCGCTCAAGCCTGTGACTACACCGCCGCAATAAAAAAGGGAGTGTGTATACAAGTAGTGAAGCGTATGTGTATAAGTACGCTTATCGATCAAAATATTGTGTTATATTTGAAACGTAAATAAATAAATCGCTCTAAATTGTATGACTTTTCAACGTTAAATCATAGCATCATTAAATAGCCAGAAGTGCGAAGCCGGAGCGGGTCGCTAGTTCAATATATGTACGTTATAACAATACTAAGTAAGTCTTCTGCCAGTTCTTTCCCATGCCACTAGATGTCCTATCTTGGCCGCAATAACACTCCCACCTACACGGGATGACACGATACTGCACTCGCTGGCCCCGACCTAAGTGCTTTTTAATTCAGGCTGATCACAACGTGGCTTGAGAATGAGATACTCTGTTATATGTTAGTATATGATGTAAATAGTGTATTAGATGTCTGTTTTAATAAAACGTAAGATGATTAAGGGATTATGGGTAAAAGGGATGAATATAATTAATAATAATATTTTAACATTATTACACCAATTGAACTAGGCCCTTGGTAAGTTCATTTAAGACTTGTGTTAAGGGTACTAGACAACGTAAATTTAAGAAATATATACATATCATATATAGATAAATACATATATAGCATATATAATCAACGACCAGACTGGAAAGCAGTTGAAAAGCGTAGTTCTTAACTCTGCCTACACCGGGAATCGAACCCTGGACCTCACGATTAGCGTTCCGGCGGCTAATCGCGCCACGGAGGTCGTCAAAACTTTTAGTTAGTGATGGAATAGGGTCCTTTTATCATGACTCAATATGAATGTTTACATCATCTTATCATATCAGCATCTTAGGCACTCTCTGCTGGCAGTGATTTGACTTAAATATCTTATTTATAGTTTTTATATTAGTTTATTTATATACAATTTAGTTTAACAGGTAAGTTTATATTCATGAATGCTATCGCAACCATAATAAATAAAGGTTACCAATGAGATATTATGCAATTGAGGTACTGTCCACCCTAAAATGGATAGAAGAACATGTACATATGTATCAAATCTTATCCAACATGTCGTAAGAGGCGACTAAAGGACTAGGGGTATATGTAATATATTGGGCGCTGGGCTAACAACCAGTCACCAATTTTCAATACGATATTACAACCCTAATACCATGCTAATAAGTAACCAAGGAGATGTTTTCATGTCTGCAAGGTTCTATCCACCCCGAAAGATCTTAACGCACGTGAACGTTTATGAAAATGTAAAATAAAATAATAAACAAACAATAACTAACGGGACTTATCGCGTCGTTAAACGTCGGGTTAATAAAGGTAATTTTATTATATAAAAACTTACGTGATAAGTCCCGTTACTTATTAACCATGAGTATAAATCGCGAATCTCTTAAAACTATAAACAAACAATACTTTGTAACAATTACTTTTCTTGCTTTCTTAAGTCATTTTTAATTTAATAAGGCCCTGGTTCAAGGAAATGAAATTCCGTCCATTTGTCGTCGACGCTAAAGTAATTTTGCATCTGGTGACATTTGCCACTTAGAGCAGTCGAGTGGACTAAAATAAAGCTCTTTCTTCGCGGCTTTAGTCGGACAGATGACCTGAATAATGTTGAGATCTAGATCTTGATAGAGTTCTAGGCTAGAATGTCTTGAGTGTGTTACTAGGTTCTAAGTTATGGTATAAATGGTTGGAAGTTTAATCAGATATGTAAATAAATATTATGTATGTATATAATAAAACTTTTTATATACACTGATAACATACATATGTACTACTACTACTACTGACATTTTGAAAAAGGGTGACGCATAAACGCCTTGAGTTTATGAGGAGGTGTATGAGTGTTAATGAAGCGAAGGTGGTTTATCAGGATCAAGACAGACGGGGATCTGTGATTTGTGATCTGCACAGGGAAACGGGCGTGATGTGTGTGCATGTAAATATAACCTATGTCTCTATATTGGTGCACAAATTGTGAGAAAAGCTAATACTAGTTTAGGGACAAATATGTAAAAAGTTTGGAAATGAATTCATAATGACCAACTAATATAATGTATGAACAGAAGAGCATGTATGAGAAGGTTTATAGGTGTGAGTGAAGCAAGAGAGATATATCAGGATCGTTACAGGTAGCAATTGATAGTTTTTATGCCTATCCCGTCACAGATGTAGAGGCGTGAATATATGTATGTAAAACAAGCATATTAAAAAACCATAACTTCTTACGACATACATGCAGCTATAAATTAAGTGTATGAATATCAATAATGTGAAAGAGGTTTGTAATGTTTTCTATATATCCTTCTTTAAGGAGTCGTGTGATGTGTGTATGTAGGGAAAACCCTTGGTTCTTGGTTGAGCATAAACTTTATTTTTGTTAATTGCCAGATAAAAATGCAAACGAATTCACGACCATTAAACCTTGCGGAGTAGTCAGAAGTTTCCATCTCCACAATTGTGATTCTATGGACACCTCGAACCCACGTGTCAGAGTAGTCAGTACTCAATGTGCCAGGTGGTCAGCCATGTCACCATTTACAAGCACTAACTATTATATAGGTTTCCTCACGATATTTTCCCTCACCGTATAATTCGACGCATTTCGTAAATGTGTTTTTATTATGAAAATATACATAGAAATTCATTTCATCATTAAACTTCATTCCCATTGGTAAATGCTCAAGCGGGATTTGATCCCTGTACTCCCTGATACAGAGCCAAGCCCCAAACAACTGAGCTACGTCGATATTTTTTGGTTTTTTTTTTTGAGAAAAATTGTGCAAAATGGTCTCGTGCTAGTTGGGACTTAAAAAAATGCTCACTAGCTGCCGTTCTATCTGGCATGTTGTAAAAAACAATTAAAGGAAATGAATGGATAATGCTATAGGCTAGCAATCGACCAAAGTTCCATGTAATAATATCACAACCCGAATATTCGTGCTAAAAAGTGACCTAGGAGATATTATCGTGTCTCCGAGGTTCTGTCCACCCCGAAAGGGATGTGAATGTAAACCTATGTACAATGAAACTTCCCAACATTTTCCTGCACTGAAATACAGGATAGTATTCTAGTACAACCATCAACTGAACGTTTGCCTACGTAAAACTCATTACATTGCAATCAAACCTTGTCTAGACCCCAGTTATTGAATTATGATCCCTCGTGTATGTATTTTAAGGCACAGTTTTGCTTTTAAATGATCAGAAAATGCATACGAACTGTTACCCTATAGTTTAAATGCACAGTAAATGCATTGACGACCTCCGTGGCGTCATTAACCACCTGAACGCCAATCGTGGGATCCCGGGTTCGATTCCCGGTGGAGGCAGAGTTAAGAACTACGTTTTTCTTCTTTCCTGTCTGGTTGATTATATATGCTATATAAGTGTTGATCTTTGTATAATAAGATGTATTTCTTAGATATACGTTGACTAATACCCTTAACACAAGTCATAAATGTACTTAGCAAGGGGCTAGTTCAATTGGTGTAATAGCGTCCTACAATATTATTCTTTGTATGTATATTTGAGAGAAAGTATTTGTTAAATTGGTCTAAGCACACACAATTTTATTAACCTTCCTCAAAATATCGTTCCTATGTTTCCTTATTTTGATGAAACTTTATTTACTACGACTTTTATTACTTGGGGTGACTACGTGCGACCACGATTAGTGCTACGGTTTTGTCGTAGCAAAAAGGTTTAGGAGGAATTGTAGAGCTTAGCCAAACGACTGTAGGAGGTTTAGTTAGTTTCTTTATTATGATTGAGGTCCATACTAGCGTTAGTGTTTACCCTTTTGGAAGTAACTATAACTGCCGAGTGTGTTTGAGGTCAGTGAAGCAAAAGATCCTGAAAAAACGATATTTTAGAACTCTACCTATCTCTCATGACAGGTTGTATATAATTTATAACAACACATTTATTTGTTTTCTATCATATATTTTTTCCAAATCTGAATCAAAAATGTATTTATTATTTGTTTGGCGTATTTAACCAACCTAACCTAATTATATGGCACTGATATGTTTTATTTTGATCATAATTATAGTCATACATATTAATCAACTGTTACTAAATATTTTAACATATTTAACTATACATTTACAACCGTTAAACCTCGCAGGTTAGTTATAGAATCAATATACCATCTCCAATTTATATATGTAAGGTAAGATAAGTAGTATTTCATCAATATTTCATATTAATCAAGCTCCTGACAAAAACGGAAAACGTAGTGTAGGACGCCCCCGTGCCAGATGGACCGATGACCTGAAAAAGGTTGCTGGTAGTGGTTGGCTGAGGGCCACGAGTGATCGTGTTTTGTGGCGTTACTTTGGGGAGCCCTACGTCCAGCAGTGGACTGACATAGGCTGATTGATTGATTGCAGCTCCTGACAGTTATACTAAACATAACCTTTACGATATCGTAACTACAATGTTTAGTCCACCCCAAAAATTACAAAACGTGAACATATGTGAGTGACTTTGATGAATAAATTCCATCATTCATTCAACGCGTGATTGAGCAATAAAGCGAATAACTGTGAATCGGAAATCGTACAGAATGATTGATTGCACGTTGGGTGTACTAGGAAAAAATAAGGTTTAAAAGGCTGTACTATACTACATACATACATGTATTCTCGTTTCTACGTCCTTAATGGGATAGGCAGAGACTATCAATCGAATATATAAGTGAAGTTATTGAAGAGTATGTTTATAAACGAAAGCAGTGTCGCGAGTTTCATGTCTCGATGGCAAACTTTTCCCATATCGGTTCAGAGACTTGTTAAAGCCTTCTAAGAACCTTATTTGCAAGTAATTTTGAACTTTCTGAGTACACAAGTAGGGTTTGTTTTAGATTAGTTTGCGGCTGGATTTCAATGGTTTCTGTTTGAAGTAATTGTCGTATTGAAGGATTCTTTGTCTTTGTATGTTATAAATATAGAAGAATGCTAGTCTGGGATGTGAAAGGAAGCAAACTAGCTGCCATTCTTCCTGGCATGTCGTAGGAGGCGACTGAGAGATGGCTCATGATGGCTGGAATTTGTTGGGCGATGGGCTAGCAACCTTTCACCAATGGTCCATATGACATTACAACCCCAATGTTCATGCTAAAAAGTGTCGGAGATATTATCGTCTTCAAGGTTTTGTCTACCCCGATAGGGATGTATATGTGACTGTATATGTATCTATAACCACTTGACCATGGTAGCTCTTCCTTCATTAACATCTATAAACCTCCTCATACACACTAGGAAATTCTGCCTCCGTTTACAACTACACTGTCGGGAGAGGAAATGACACTTCAACTAGTTGTTATGTAAATTGCTTCACACTATTCCGAACGACTAGCTATGAGGTTTGAGTGCAAACGAGCTTCAGTAGAGCATTTGAATTTATTACTGGGCAGTAAATATTGTATAAGTGTTCTGTGCTAGCTGGGACTTATATAATAATAATAATATTTGGACATTATTACACCAATTGAATTAGCCCCTTGCTAAGTACATTTACTTGTGTTAAAGGTACTAGTCAACGTATATTTTAGAAATATATACTTATTATATACAGATAATTACATATCGATGGCAGCAAAGTAATTACGGACAACTGCATTTTTTACAAAATGTTTTTTTTATAGAAAATACCATATTATATCAATATCTAACGTTTCACGAAACAAAATTATAAAATTTCCTATTATTGTGGTTTTTTTTGGAAGTAATTAAAGATATATACCCTCCTTTTTTAAAACAAGCAACGTAAACAGTGACATGTAACTATGTCCGTAATTGCGCGGGAGTTTGCGCCCCGTAATCTGGCGTAAACAAGAACATGTGGCAGTTGTCATGTTCTTGCGCGGACAGGTTATGTTTTAGAGAAAAAAAATAATTAAAAATAATTTTCTTGAGTTGCACATGAAACTAGATGATTTTATATTAAAAAGAAGAAAAAATAAGTGTGACAAGGAACAAAATACTGTTAAATATGGCAAAAAAGGCGTCCAGAAAGAAATTAACGACAGCACCGGTCTAACAAATTAATTAAACAGAAACTATGGAAAGAACAAGTTTATGTAAGACATTTATTTTAAATATATTTTAATAACTTTTAATACGTTTTACTTTATTCGATGTTGATTTCGTTCTTATTTAGACTAATTCAAAACTTGAGGTTATTACGGCGTAAATGCAGATATCTGGCAGGTGTCATTATTTACTGCGGACTATACTACTCAGATGTCTCTATTTATAACCACTTCATACAAGTATTTTGATCGAAATTTATTTTTTCAGTTAATTCAGATACCAAGAAAGCTCTTATACAATAAGAGGGCATCCTAGAAGAAATTGAAACGCAATCCCTAAATAAAAGATACTATATATTATTATATTTTACTCGTACTCGTCCCGTTCTAGTCTGTGACGTAATAAGGCTAATTAGGTGCCGTGATTCAATGGAATCTTTTGGGCGATGGGCTGGCAATCTGTCATCTCTAATATTTCTAATATTTATGCTACATCTCTAATATTTCATCTCACAACATCTCTAATATTTATGCTAAAAAGCGACCTAAGAGGTATTATTATGCCTCCAAGGTTCTGTCCACCCCATATACACATCCATACATATTTACATTTACATCCATTACATTTACATCCATACATATCTTCATGCTCGCAAGTTCATAGATAGTACCATCTCTTGTAAAAAGGCATCCCTATTATACAAAGTCATTCACTAGCTCCACAATCTCCTTATCAATTTCAACTTTACAATGTCCTTCCGTTCCTTTCTACTTTCATAACTTTCGCTTCATACCTCTCATCTTAAGTGCATGATCCACACACGTGAGCATTTCCTGCAACTCCCCAGCAGATGAGGCAAGTTGAATCTGGTCGTTCATTCTGCTCACCCATACGCTATCCCCAGTCTTTTTACTTAAAAAAAATTATCAATATACAACTTGACCATCTTCGACTATGGTTTGATAAAAGCAATTTGCTACATGAGGGATGAAACTGTAGCAAAAAGGGGTTCCAACGAAGTTGTCAGTTGCCTTTACCATTGCATTAGAAGGAAAGCTGAAGAGGGTCTAGAAGATATGCACTTATGGTCAGATAGCTACGGTGGTCAGAACCGGAACCGTATTGTTTTTCTATAAGTTTGTGTTTACGAATTGTCAGAGACAATCGATCGCCATCTGAAAGGTTTCTGACAAAATATCTTTTGCTTCACTCACACATTAACCTTAACCATTAACCTTATCATACATGCTCTTCTGTTCTTCACACTACGTACACCCACCTTGACAAGAATGTCTCCAATTTGATCTCAATAAGTTATACGCGGCCTTCCCCGTCCGAATCTACCTTCCACTTTGGCTTTATAGATTCTTTTCATAATCCTCGTTTAATCTATCCATACATCAAACCAACTTAACTTACCTATCTCTATTTTCGTCTCTAAATCTTCTTTCATAGCACAACGTTCACGCATCACACTATACCGTAGCCTTTCACAGAACCTAACATTACACACTCTCCTGAGGGACCTCATCTCTACCAAAATAATTTTGCTTTCTTTATTCTTCTGCCAAACCCAGCACTCATTACCTTACATATTCGTATTTACCATCGCTTTTTAGAAAAAGATCATACTTACATAACAAGAAGGAGACAGAGTCCATGCATTAATTTTCTAAAACTAAACAGATTTTCTGTCTCTAGAATGGTACATCTGCGTCCGCTGGAGTAAACTCAATAATGAACCCTATGCAGTTGTTGAAGTGAGCTAAAACGAAATTCTGAACTTACTTACTTGACTTACTTGAACCTACACATGATTAAAAAACGCAGGACTTGGTGTACGCGAAACAACCTAATAAGTCAGACATGATAGCTTAAAATTACGATTTAGATATTTAGATGAAATGTCTATGATCATTTAATGTTGCAAAAAAGGTACGGTCTCAGCAGAATGAAACCATTCCATTGGAACTCTCAAATTCTTATAATGCAGGAATATCAATCACGACTGCTAAATACAATGATTATGTCTTTGTGTTTGCAAAATCTAATCCCACCATCTGATCACAACTTCTTTAAGGAGTTAAAACATGGTCTAGGTGATGTAGGAGACGTTGACACTGATGAATAGTTCCCATTCAACCTACTTTGTGATTGAGACAAAACGAGAAGATTTACTAGACTATTTTATTTCATACATTTTCGTTTACTTACATTCAAATTTTAATTTCGTTTTCTACGTGAATAAGAAAGATACTTAATGTAATGTATAAAAATAAAAACTATAATCAAATATAGTTCTGAATAAAGTTTAAGTTAACGAAAAAAAAACCCAATGTAGCACTAAAACAATTAAAATAAATAGGAATGCCATACTTTAACTGAATCTCAATAATATATTTGATTTTACAAGTAAATGATTGTAATTACATAATAATATTTCTTGAGTTTTATGTATATTACTATGAAGTAGATAAAGACGTGTTTAATCATTCCAGTGTTACTAAAGACATCTGCATTATTTGGATAGAAAATATTATTTTGTCTTTACGAAGATATATAATTTATTTGTTTAATTAGTTTTTATACATATGTTTATGGTTTTTATTGCAAATAACGTGTTTATTTTGTATTAAAAAGTTTATTTAATTTTACCAAGTAAATAGAGACATCAGTCAGTTGTCTTTATTGCTTGATTTTATAATACAGCGTAAAAAAAACAAGTACCGTATTTCAAAAACTACAAACTAATATAAAGATTTTTCAATAATATTTAATAAATAGTAATATTAAATACCATTCCTGAAAATTTCATAAACGTTGTATGTATGGTTTAGAAAATACACCGTTTTTTCACGTTTTTCGCTCCCCTGTAAAATTGCGTTTTTGTAGATGTCTTTATACACTTTGCTGCCATCGATATATAGCATGTAGAATCAACGACCAGACTGGAAAGCAGAAGAGCGTAGTTATTAACTCTGCTTCCACCGGGAATCGAACCCGGGACCTCACGATTAGCGTTCAGGAGTCTAACCGAACAAGATAAGATGGTTTTCTTTCCAGTTTGTGATAGTCAGTGATAACCTGAAGATATTTCTTAAGCAATAATATTACATATTAACTGTGTATGTATTTAGGTATGAAGATTGTTCTGAAATTTTGTTCTGATGCAGACTCTTATTATGTTTTGAAGGTTTTAAGGGTCTCAAAGTTTAGTATAGTCAATGAAATAGCTGGTTAATTCATCCATTAATGAACTGCAGATCACACAAGTTTTCTCATAAAAATATAAATATTGGTAAGCCTAAATTGAATCGACTTACACATATTATATTGTTAATTACATTATATTAACTTACAAATACAGCCAATATTCACACTAAAAGTTGACCTCGTATATTTTATCCGAACCGATTTATTTGTCTCTGCGTTTCTATACACCACGAAAGGAATTAGAGACATGCATGTATATGTACCGACTTTTCTATCAATTATTTCATACAATTCCCTTCATAACATGCTTTCAGGTAGCGATCGATACTCAACCTAGCCTGGAGGAGGCTTTTACGCGTTCTATTCTATTTTGGTTCAAACTCTCTGCGGGAGGTCAGACGTCACTTGCACAGCCTGCCAGAGCAAAAAAGCCTCTCACATGTATGTAGGAGTGGGTGCATTCTGTAAAAAGGGACATACATATATACTGAGTGCATATCTGCATACACTTATTTATATGTGTACAACTATATAATGTAAAGGGACATACATATATACTGAGTGCGTATTTGCATACACTTATTTATATATGTACAAATATGTACTAAAGGGCGTATATAGGGCAGACAGAGGTTCAGAAATATATCATATAAATGTTATCACGTGTTCAGTATAGTGTTAAGTATGAGTAACCATGGAGATTTTTGTCTCGGAGGTTCTGTCCACAAAAAAAAAAAACAAACGCATTCACGACCATTAACCCTTGCGCGGTAGTCAGAGGTTCAGGTGTCCATCTCCGGAATTGCGGAGGTAGTAATTCTATGGGCACCGGGAACCCACATGTTGACTTTTGACTTACCTTTCACATTGAGTAGTGACTAACTGGAGTCACTACTCAATGTGAAAGGTAGTATACCGTGTAGCCATTTATAAGCAACAATATTACCTATTCGACCAACAGATAGGTTTCCTCACGATGTTTTTCCCTCAACGTATAATTCGGTGAATTTCGTAAATGTGTTTTTATTACAAAAATGTACATACAAATTCATTAAACTTCATTTCCATTGGTACATGCTCAACCGAAAAGGATTATAGGTCGTGACAGTACATGTATGCTACTTCTTATACCTATAAATACCTCTGCAAGTTAACAAAAGGTTAATCCACTTCAAAGGTAATTAAAAAAGAGGTTTTAATATATCCTAAATGTATTAGACATTTAAGGTAATATTTTCATAATACATTTTTTTATAATTCATTAATATGTCATTCACCACTAAGGTTACGTCGGCGTAAGTACAAACACTGATGCAGAGGCGTTTGCTCTTCTTGTTATTCCGTCGCCATGGTTATGCCAACGCCGCCAGCCGCTACACCCGAAGAAAAACGAGGTTGAAGCTCCAATTCTTCTCTTCATTGTTCTTCAGTTCGTTCCAGTTTAGGATCCAATTTATCCATTTTATCCCAAAGCGAACATATTTAGCCAGTTTGGCATTACAATTGACTAAATATTCTGCCGAAAATAATTATTTGTATTTTCAACTTTCATTGAGCTGCTGACTTTATTGACGAACCATAGACGACTAAACTGTATAATAATAATAACAACAAATTATATGCCAAACTAATGTAATGTTATAACTGCATCAATAATTTGTAAATATTGCAGTATAACCGTCGTGAATTTGATCAAGGAAGACGTTCACTATCTCCAGACACGCTATTTAGTGCACGCAATGCACGCGTAAATGGACCATTGCATAGCATACCCATACCAGTATACTCCTGACGACCTCCGTGGCGCGATCGGTTAGACGCTGGAACGCTAATCGTGAGGTCCCGGGTTCGAATCCCGGTGGAGGCAGAGTTAAGAACTACGCTTTTCTTCTGCTTTCCAGTCTGGTCTTTGATTATATATGTATTTATCTATATATAATATGTATACATTTGTTAAATATACGTTGACTAGTACCCTTAACACAAGTCTTAAATGAACTTACCAAGGGGCTAGTTCAATTGGTGTAATAACGTCCTACAATATTATTATTATTACCCCTATACACATGTTACTCCGACTTGTAATAGAACCCAGAACCTCCCGTTACAAATATTTTAATATCCTTTTCTATATTCCTCATATCCTTACATGTCATAACTTAAGAGAATAGCCAATCTTCGATCAATAGATTAATGGAGCTGTCAGAGACAAATATCGACAAGAAATATGAGACATTAGTTGTGTGACACCCACTCGATAGCTTTTTGGGTGATATCCAAAATCCTATTTCCGAACATCAATCATGCCTTAGTTTCTTAGCAAAATTAGGCATAGGTTTCAGTCTAGGATATAAAAAAACCTAGATTTCTATGTGCTCACATATACGACGACCTCCGTGGCGCGATCGGTTAGCTGACGACACGCTAATCGTGAGGTCCCGGGTTCGATTCCCGGTGGAAGCAGAATTAAGAACTCCGCTTTTCTAATGCTTTCCAGCCTGGTTGTTCATTCTATATGCTATATATGTATTTATCCATATATTATAACTATATATTTCTTAAATATACTTACCAAGGGGCTAGTTCAATGAGTATAATAATGTCCATATATTATTATTATTATTACATTCACGTCTTTAAATCAAACAGTGGACAAAACCTCGGAGATATTATATCTCCTAGGTCACTAATCAGCACGATTATTGGGGTTCCAATGACATAATGGAACGTGACAGGTTGCTAGCCCATCGTCCAATAGATTCTATTTATCCATAGACCCTTAGTCGCCTCTTACAACATGCCGGGAGGAGTGGCAGCTAGTTAGCATTCTTTTTATGTCCCAGACTAGCACGGGACATCTATGTGCTTATTTTAATTTTCATTGAAAATGGTTGCTCAGGTGTAGGAAAATAAGATCTTATTTCAGGTTAGATCAGTTAGGTTATCTTACTATAGCAAGATGAATTGTATATAAGTACTTTTTCGCCGAAATACCTAACCTACCTACTATAAAAAATAAATACCTAAACTAACTACCATACATAATTTACAGTCGCAAACGGTGAGGGAAAACATCGTGAGGAAACCTGCCTATGCCTCGGGATAGGTAATAGCTAGTGCCTATATACGGCGATACGGTCCACTACCTGTCAAGTTGGGTGCTGTCTATCAAGTGAAACGCGGGTTTAGAGTGACCCATACCTAACACGCCTTCGAAATTTCGGAGATGGGCACTCAAGCCTCTGACTAACCCGCCATATTAAAAAATGGGAGTGTGTATATACAAATCGTGAAGCGTATGTTTATGTATGTATAACTTCAATTACCTCTTCATAAAACCAACCTACCTATCCCGTCAGGAATCAATTGGTTCGACAGACTTTTCATTTCCTCTCTTATGATTGCGTCGGACCGTCCAGTACTGATTTCGATCGAGCCTTCAGCTGAAATTGTCAAACACAGTACTGGCTTTATTTTGGGAAAGATATCTCCCGTCTGGGACGTAAAAAGGATGCTAACTAGCTGCCGTTCTTCCCGGTGTGTCGGAAGATGACTAAGGGATTAGCGGTGTTTGGAACATATTGGGCGATGTAACATCGTTATATTTAGCATATCTATTAGGATGCTAATAAATAAAATTTCATAAAGATTGAATGTACAATTCTGTATTCATTCAGCTAATAATCTGATTACGTCCCAGACTAGTACAAGACACAAATATCACCTTATTTTTCTAGTATAACTTCTTCTATATTACGAATTCACAATTTCCACTATACTACGAATTCCTACGAATTCTCAGTGTTGTCTTTCGTAGTATAATTGAAAGAGTTAAGCCATCCGTAGTATAACGAAAACGATTGTAGTCGTTTTTGTCATATTTGCAAAATACTTTAAAGATGTATGTTCAACGTATTAAATACACTTAAATATAAGTTCTTATGTATATGTATATATGTACATTTAAGTAAGTTGTCACTATTAATACCAAATAATATTTATTATTAGTCAGATAGACGCCATATTGAAAAAGGGTGACGTTAGAAGTACTAATAACTGCCAAGTGTGTATGATGAGGTCAATGAAGCGAAAGTGGTTTGTCAGAATCGGGACAGATTAGGATCCATGATCTCTGCCTACCCCTCTACAGGGAATCGGCGTGATGTGTATGTATGTATGCTTATAGGTGACTTAGGAGTTATTATATATGTACATCTGAGGTTCTGCCCAATCCTCAACTCATCATCTCCATGGCGTTTAATTATACGTAAGTATAATTAAATTCTTAAAAGTTTTCTCACTATATTTTCCCTTGCCGTAATATTCAATACATTTCTTAAATGTATTTTTATTACGAAAATGTACATAGACATTCATTAAACTTAATTTCTATTGGTACTTGCTTAAGCGGGATTTGAATCCTGTACCCACTGATACAGAGTCAAGCCCCAAAAACTGAGCTACGTCGAATTATCAACCTCTGACTATCCTATAAAAAAGAATTGTACGGTCGTAAACATATATATATATGTAACCAGTCTTTAGTATCTTTAAGCCCACGTCATATTACTAAGCATTAAGTGAGATTGAGTGAGAAAATACCTGTTTAGAAGGTCACTCAATGTGGTATATTTTAAGACTTAACCTTTAGCATTCTTTTCAATATTTGATGAATGGCGCAAATATAAACTGCATTGAGAGATTTCGGTTTAAAATTTATTTTTGGAATCTTTTAGCTGTTTAAATATGTTAAGTGTTAAGCAGATTATTATTAGATTGAGCCAGATTGAAAATAGGTTTATCTTGATAGTCTGGGGCGTAAAAAGAACGATAACTATCTCTCTTTTTGGCATGTCGTAGGAGGCGACTAAGGGCATAAGAGTCAATGGAATCTTTTCGGTTATGCGTAGTAATATGACATGAATGTTCTATTTTAGATATATTTGACGATCTCCGTGGTGCCATTGGTTAACTACCTGAACGCTAAGCGTGAGGCTCCAGGTTCGATTCCCGCTGGAGGCAGAGTTCAGAACTACGCTTTCTTCTGCTTTCCAGTCTGGTTGTTGATTATTATATATGCTATATATGTATTTATCTATATATAATATGTATATATATTTCTTAAATATACGTTGAATAGTACCCTTAAAATGTACTTACCAAGGGGCTAGTTCAATTGGTGTAATAATGTCCTACAATATTATATTATTATATTCACACCATTACTCCTTTATTAGATAATAATCAGAGAATCGATTTTCACCTCAATGAACCAGATTAGAAAGGGACATTTTCTTTAGAACATGTTACTAATCCCCTAACTACCAAGTTAAAGCAAAAAACATGTCCTCTTAAGTGAGAGAAGAAAGCACATTTCCAAAAGTGCTGCTAAAGCATCCTGTATTTATGGGACCAATAGATTTTCCTTACAGTTCGTTACACGAGCAAATCTTATAGATCCCACGAGATGTGTCTCAGTGAAGAAGGAACTTGGAACTCCTTGGACAAATTAAGGAAAAACATGTGGGTATCAGAACTGGGGTTACTATAGTTACGTAAGGTCAATTTTGGCTTAAGTCAAAATATACACAGTCAGTCACATTTTTAAATACTGTACTAATATTTAAGATGATGAATAGTCATAATGTGAGATATGGGAAAATAGGTATGGGAAAATATTGTAAAGAGCTTTAGCGTAACTTAAATGAATGAAATGTAATTTTTATGTATGTATTATGTAATCAAATTATTGTTTATGAATTTTATTGTATGTTGAATATTGTATGAAACTGATGTGGATGTCTCAATAAAGATATTATTGTTATAAAGATACCTAGTTTCTCGTAAAATGAAATAATTTAGTTTCTGTGAATGGCACAACCTTAACGTTATATACTAATTTTGAGTTAAAAAGTGTTTTTCCAGTGACTTAAACCAATCAAAATGCTCTGTTGAGTTCAGTGTAGACGACCCTGACCAACGTAAAAGTGTATAAATGCATAAAGAAAATGCTAGCTACCTGCTATTGTTCCTGACATGTCGTAAAAAGTAATAAAAAAACCTTGCCCTAAGTCCAGATCCTGATGCTATTACAAACCCTAGTTATTCTAAAGACTGTGATTTAGGATTGCGGAGATGGTCACCTGAACCTCTGACTATCTCGCAAGGCCATGAACAAATTTGTCTTTTTTGTCGTTTATTCTAAAGGTGCCAGTTGAAATATATGTATGTATCTGAGTGTTTAATCCCAAAATAACCGTGTGTATGAAATGACTATGGTAATATATTTATAACATACACTTCACGACCTGTGTATAAATATTACCTTTTTAATTGTGGCGAAATAGTTAAAGGCTTGAGCCTATCTTCGATGTTTCGAGGGCATGTTAGGTATGAGCCACTCAAAGCCCACGTTCCACTAGATAGAAAACACACGAGGAATAGGCAGGTTTCTTCACGATGTTCTTCCTCACCGTCAGCGACTGTGAAATTATGATCTTAAATTCATTTATATTTCATTTAATTTCATTTAATTAATTGGTACACGTCTAAACTGGGATTCGAACCTAGGCCTCCTAATAAGAAGCTAAAAGGTTTCCCAACTAGGCTACAGTTGCACTTTACATTTATAACTGAAGTTTAAATACAAATCTTATCTCCCACATCATAATACCATCCCCAATTGGCAAGGTTAATCACGTCTAAGGCAGTCCTCTCGAATACATAAAGCTTCAAAGCCAAACTTAGTTTTATTGACTTGTCTGTTTCCAGCGGCCGAGCGATCATCCGTGCTTCCCTCACAGTCTAATTAAGAGTTTGTTTCTTTGACACCTACGCCTAATGTATTCTGTGTACAAGGAAAAAGGATGTCCATGTCACTTAATAGGGAATCTTTATGTGATTACGAATGTATGTAAGTTGTTGGTGTAATAAATAATATATAATATGGAAAATATTGTGATATTATTCAGGAATGTTAAGTAAACTATAAACTTAAAGTAGAAATAAAAATTAAATTATATATAAAAAAGAATACTCAGTAATCGTATAGTTATTTATCAATTTATTAATATGTGTTATCTTTAATATATGACACCCACAGACCTTTCGGTAACGTGTGTAATACACATAATTACATTGTAGGTACTTACAATTCGTTAAATCATAAATCATCTCTAAACGTGTTATGTTATATAGTAAATTATATTATATATTAAACTCGTTATATATTATATAGTAAAAAGTGTGATACCATAAGTTTTCGTCTCTTTATATACAGAATACCAAGTTATTATTCGTGAACGCATTTGATTTTTACATACATAGACATCACGCCTGATTCCCTGTTGAGGGGTAGGCAGAGATCACGGATCTCCATTTGTCCCGATCCTGACCGACCACTTTCGCTTCATTGACACTCATACATCTTCTCATACACACTCGGTGGTTATAGGTACTCCTAACGTCACCCTTTTTCAATATAGCGTCTATCTGACTGTGTCTTATTGGGCCGCCCTTATTTAACCGCCCTTCCATTTCACTCATATACATTCCTTTTGTCATTCTTTCGTCTTTGCTTGTTTTTTGTTGTTGTTATTACTCAACACCGAACTGTCTGCATTAGTCGTGATGTCGGGTATCCAGTAATGAAAATGCGAATACCAAATCTAATTGAGCGAATTTCTGAAACCAATATAGATCCGAAACTCATTAATTCAAAGAAAGCCTCTTTCGAATTCTTTCACGTTGCGATATCTTTTGTTCATTTCAGATTTATTGGTCCTTCTTTTAATAATTTAAACGGGATTTATGCAAAATTATGTTGACGTACTAAAAAGAATTGAAACGCGGTTGAATATTGATTTATGATATTTAGTCCTGTGATAGTCTGGGGCGTAAAAAGAATGCTAACTAGCTGCCGTTCTTCACTGCATGTCGCAGGAGGTGATTTAGGGACTAGGGGTAAATAGAATCTATTGGCCGATGTCTAGAAACCTAATACTATAGTTTACCTAACCATTATGACATCGCAACCCTAATATTCATGCTGATTAATACCTAAGCGATATTATATCTCCGAGGTTCTGTCCACCCTGAAAAGAATTAAAGGACGTGATTGTCTATAATATAGACTCTATATGTATGTAATATTGGGTCCCAGATTGGGCGGTATGTATAATGATATCTAGTTGTGTTATTTTCCAACGTATATGTGTAACGTAACAATTAGGTCTTCTAAAATATAATACAAAGGACTAACAAACACATATTTCATTCTAATCACAGACTTGATGGCACTCGTAAACTTAAAGGTAAACAAAGATGTATTATATCACTAAGTTTCTATTCATTACTTAAGTATACATACGTGTTAATTATATATTAATTTAATAAATTATTGGCTTGTATTCAAAGAAAAATCTACTCTCAAAAAATACCATTACTATTCAGAGGGAGAATGCATCTGACATATGTATATGACTGTAAAGGTACTTGTTATATAGTAAATAATAATAGTACTTTAAGTTTATAGTTTTAATTTGTGTATCCGTAAATGTATAAGTTTTATTTTCTTAAATAAATAGTAAGCGCTTGTCAATAGCGACATTACTTACCAACTGTCACATTGAGTACTATCTGGTCAACACGTGGGTTCGAAAGGTCATAGAATTACTACCTTCGCAATTGCAGAGATGAACACCTGAACCTCTAACTACCCTGCAAGGGTTAATGGTCGTGGATGTGTTTGTCTTTGTTAAATTAAATTAAGATAACGTTAAAAAACAGAAAACCTTGAAAATGATGTTAAGAGTGAAAATGCTAACATTTTAGAAGAATTCAAATTCACTTCAATTACATTTGAAATTGATATAATGTAACAGAAACAACATTAATTACGAAACGTACCGTCAACTCATAAATCATAATTAGTGAGTTATTCAAGTCTTTGAAAGGAATAAGAAGGCAGAATTTCTTGTATAATTTAAAGTTAACAACGATCTTTACAAGTAACTTTGAGAGTTATAAATATGTAGCTAAAAAGCTTCAGAGCTAAAAATAGAATATAAATAATTAATACTATTCAAAACGTCTAAGATAAGGCCATCTATTGTGTTTCAAATCTTTATAAACTTTAGTAGTTTTATCTTTATATATATATATATATATATATATATATATACATACATATATATATATATGTATATATGTATATATATATATATATGTATTTAATATACCATATAATAATTTTATATCCTGCTCGAGCCGCACAGCCGGACGCATTTGGTGCAGAGTGCGCCTCTTACTCGCGCTATCCGCACTCTCAACATGATAGCCGAAGAGCTGGACCTATTCAGTTGTGATCTGGGAGAATTCACACGTTTGGGTATATATATATTATGTTATAGGTTAAGTTGATATTGATTTATATTTTTGTTATACGTTTATTTTTGTAAAAATCGTGTTACTCTACCGCATTAGGGTTATCCTGTAATGGTAGGGCTTAACTTAGTAATAATAAATAAATAAATAAATAATATCCAATACTATATTTAAACATGTGTACGCCAGAAGAGGCAGCCCATGCTGAAATTAATTTTAAGTTTGTACATCCTATTTACGCATGTGACACAAATAACGTTTCTTTCTTTCAATTACGAGAATCTATCGGGCGATGGGCTAGTAACTTGTCACCAATTTGCCATATACATACCACATATTATGAATGCTAAAAGTAATCAAGGAAATAATTTATGTCTTATCTATATCCTTATGGGAGGAAGGCTTGGAAATTAAACTCCTGGGTTTCTTGATGCTTCAGTTGTGTAATAAGCAGTATTCACAGTATGAAACACAGTTTACAGAGCTTGGATTATAATTTCAAGGTGAAGAGAAAATATTTCAGACGCCACAAGATGGATGCAAGAAAAAAGTGTTACCATACTAAAAGTTGCCACAGTAAACTTAAAACATTTAAAATATAGTAGTAGTGGCAATTCGCCACACCACCCCCCTACGGAGAAAATAACATGCACGTTATAAATCTAATATTTGCCTAAATTTCACCTTTCTGCCTGCCCGAGTTACGGCTGGAACAGGAAGGTTTGAAGGTGCAAGAGTCCTAGGAGGGGAATCTACTACGATGTCAGGAATGGGTCCTGGTGCAGAAGTGGCGGTAGTGTTAATAGGTCTACTTGATTCGACGTCTAAATATGCCGGTTTTACTCTATCGACGCTCACGGTAACTTCTTTACCGTTGAGGTCTAAGGTAAGTGTCTTGTCCTGTAGTTTTAAAATCTTGTAAGGTCCAGTGTATGGACGTTGTAAAGAGCGTCGCACGCTGTCATCACGCAAAAGCACGTGGGTAGATGTATCCAAATCCTTAAAGATGAATGAGGACGGTTGGGAGTGACGAGAAACAGGAACAGCTCTTAAACTTTTCATATGCTTCCTCAATCTTGAGACAGTGTCAGTCATACTCTCGGGAGTCAATGTTGTATCCGCTGGAACGATAAATTCACCAGGTAGGCGAAGAGGTTCACCATAGAGGAGTTCAGCAGCACTAGTCTTCAAGTCGTCCTTTAGAGAAGTACGCATACCCAACAGTACTAAGGGAAGTGCGGACGTCCAATCGGTGTTATGGCACATAAGTGCCGCCTTTAGTTGACGGTGCATGCGCTCCACCATGCCATTTGCGCATGGGTGGTAGCTGGTGGTCCTGTTACGTTTGGTACCGCAGACAGTCATGAGTCTGTCAAACAATGAGGACTCAAATTGTCGCCCCTGGTCCGTTGTCAGTAAAGAAGGTACCCCATATCGGGCTACCCATCCTGCGACAAACGTATCCGCCACCTCCTCTGCTGTAATGCCTATCATTGGCCATGCCTCCGGCCAGCGGGTAAAACGGTCAACAGCTGTCAAGCAATATTGATAACCTTTGCTGTGGGGGAGCGGGCCTATAATGTCCAGGTGAATGTGGCGCAGGCGGTTGGTTGGGATGGCGATATTGTGGATTGGAGAATGTATGTGACGGGTGACTTTATTTCGCTGGCACTCGAGGCAGTTCCGGGACCAAAGACGGCAATCTCTTTTCATATTGGGCCAAACATAACGATCGGAGATTAGACGCGCGGTAGCACGGGCGCCAGGATGACTGAGGCCATGGAGTCTTAGAAATGCGGCGCGGCGGTGCTGTGGTGGGAGATAGGGCCTAGGCTTACCCGTCGACACATCGCACAAAATTGAAATATCGGACCCAGGAACAAGTGTAGGCACGAGCTTTAGCGATGATGATTGCTGAACAGCCTTCATGTCATCGTCTGCTTGCTGGTCCCTTTTAATGGCTTCGTAGTCCAGGTCAAGGGAAATGGTCTCAATGCGCGACATGGCGTCGGCAACGATATTGTGTTCGCCTTTGATATATTGTACATCAGTGGTAAACTGAGATATAAAAGTGAGTTGGTTCAGCTGAGGCGGCGGCAATTTTTCGCGGCGCTGTTTTAAACGCGTACAGTAACGGCTTGTGATCCGTGAAAATGATAGCGTGTTGCGCTTCGAGAATATGGCGAAAATGTTGAACTGCCTCGTAGACAGCTAACAGTTCCCTGTGATATGCAGGCCAGCTAGATTGCTGCGCTGTCAGCTTTTTGCTGAAAAATGCGATTGGCTGCCACTGGTCATTTTCACTGGTACGTTGCTGGAGGCATGCACCTACATGGGTGGAAGAAGCGTCCGTGAACAGTCCGAGCGAAGCTTGACTAACAGGATGGGCCAAAAGAGTTGCGGTTGCGAGGTTATCCTTACACCTGTCGAAAGCAAGCTCAAGTTCTGGCGTCCAAGGAACTGGCTTTTTACCTTTTAGTTGAGTGGTTGAAATGAGGTCAATCAGAGGTGCCTGAAGCTCAGCTGCTTTTGGAAGGAATCGGCGGTAAAAATTAACCATGCCAAGAAACCTGCGCAGGCCTTCGACAGTTTTCGGCAAAGGATAACTACGCAGAGCTTCGATTCGTTCTTCTGGTGGGCGGGTACCTTCGCTGGAAATCCGATAGCCCAAAAATGTCACCTCTTCAACTCCAAGGACACATTTAGATGGATTGACAACAACGCCGTACTCAGAAAGTCGTTGGAACAGCGCACGTAAATGTGCAGCGTGCTCCTCTGGTGTTCTGGAAAAGACTAAGATGTCATCCACGTATGGGGTAACAAAATTCGAGTCCCCTCACGACCTCGTCAATAAAGCGCTGGAAAGACTGTCCAGCATTGCGCAGGCCGAAGGTCATGAAGGGAAATTCGAACAACCCAAAAGGGGTAGTAATTGCGGTTTTGCAAATGTCGGCATCATTTACAGGTATCTGTTGATAAGCTTTAACCAGATCTACTACGCTGAATACAGTAGAGCCCGCCAAGTTGTGAGAGAAATCAGCTATGTGGCGGACGGGGTACCTATCAGGCACCGTCCGGGCGTTTAATGCACGGTAATCGCCACAAGGGCGCCAACCGTTCTCACCTTTGGGGGCCAAATGTAATGGCGAAGACCAAGGGCTGCTAGAAGGACGTGCAGTTCCACATTTAATCATCTCATCGAACTCCTTTTTAGCGATGAGGGAGTTTGTGCGGCGCCAAACGGCGTGGGCGACAAGAGACTGGTGGACCATCAGTTGTTATTATGTGATGGACTGTGCAATGTTTCATGATCCTTGGCAATCCGGGTGGTCGAGTAATATCTGGAAATTCATTTAAGATTTTTAAGTAAGATGATTCATTTGAGACAATAGTTTTGATGCTGGGCTGGCTGATTTGAGCAATGGAAGCTGGAACTGTAAGTTTAGTTTTTCCATCGATAAGTCGCTGGTTGGCGCAATCTGGCAGCAGGTAATAATAGGCTAAAAAATCGGAACCAATGATAGGTGTACTGACGTCAGCAATCACAAAATACCAGAGGAAATCGCGTCGTAAACCAAGGTTAAGACGTAAAGAAAGGGTGCCGTATGTCTTTATGGTGCTCCCGTTAGCAGCACTAACATCAAATGTCGTTGCGCTATAACGCCCTTTAAGAAGATGGCGCGGGAAACAACATAGGTCCGAGCCTGTGTCGATTAAAAACCGACGTCCAGACGCAGAGTCCTGAATAAACAAGCGACGGCCACCAGTAGAGCAATCAGATGCCGCCATTACTGATTGCTGTTTAAGTTTTCCGGCTGCTCTGGTTGCCAGCTGCAGGGTTTAATACATTTCTTTGCTTTTGCTGCAAACTTGCTGTGGTACCAACATATTTTAGAGCGGGACAGTGATCGCGACCTTGACTCGCGATTTCGTCCTTCAGGGCGAGAATAGCGAAGCGCTGCGATCTCATTTCTGAGATCAGCAATGCTATTTTTAATCATGTCTAAATCTGGTGAAACAGAACTTGCAGCGTGGACTGAACTGTGCGCTGGAGTAATCTCAACTATGGCATCTGCAATTTCAGCCACTTTGTCCAAACTTTGGTCTTCTTGAACCTTAAGGATGCGCTGGACCTCTTGAGGCAGTCGCTGAGTCCATAATTCGCGAAGGATGCCCTCGTCGATGTTTCCACCTAGCGCGCGCAAATGCCTCAGAAAGGCTGTGGGCTTCCTATCACCCAATTGCTCCGCACTAAGCAGTTGTCGCACCCTCTGGCCGCGCGAGACGGACAGGCGCTTGATAAGTTCATATTTGATGCGGTCATATCTTCCTTCGTCTGGGGGGTCAGTGATAATGTCTTCTATTTCATCTACTAAACCGGGAATCCAGCATGGAAAGGACATAACCATACTTTGTTTTGTCTTGTGTTACCTTAGAAATTTCAAATTGAGCCTCCGCCTGAGCAAACCATGCTTTGGGTTTATCAGCCCAAAATGCCGGCAGCTTTACCTTAATATCCATCACTTGTGCACCAAGAGCAGATTCCAAACGAGCAGAGAGAATTTTAATTTGTTCCTTCAAATCTTCCTCGGCCATTTTAAATTTATTTTTTATTCAAATTTGTTTTGTCTGAATGTTGAAGGTAAAATTTAGAGAAATATGTATTTGTTATCCTAATTGACAGCTCAGTTAAATTAGTCAATATAATATTTAAATGTTAAAACTTTTGTATGCCACTATACCGGACATGCAAAAATATTATTTATTAAAACCAAACAGTTTCTTGTCTGACTGTACACAAAAAAAAATTCACACCATAAGTTAAAGCATAACAAGTAATGAAAATATAAATAGGACACACATGCACAGAATGTTATTGAGTATGATCTAATATAACATAAACAAATGTTACAAAAGTAATAATAGTGTTCTATTCATTAACTCTGATAAAGTTTCAAGAATTAAAAATTGTATGTGGGGTGTCAGTATATTAAAACAATAATTCAAGGCTTATTATTAGTAGGATGTTATACTGTAAATAATCATTAGTAATACTTCTTAGTACTAGTACTTCTTAGTAAATTTAAATTAATAATTTCAGTTCAAACATTAATTCTAGCCGTACAAAAATGTTCCCGGAGGCTTAAGAAACAAGATAATTTAGAAGTGTTAATGTTAAATATTGAAGTAGAAATTTTGCACGCACTCCCTGCACCACTGTCACCAATCACCAATAGAAAGGTTTATGATTGTTCCCACAAATAAGTGTTGAAAAAGTTCAGACTCACAGTTTGCCGGAGAAAATCTTACTTGACTGGAAGGGCTGGCAGGGTAGAATGGCACGTCCACACAATGCAGCAGGCCTGGTTTCTTGGAGAAGCAGTAGTTATCTGTACTTTCATCACAGGAACATCAGGAAGCGGCAGCAGCAGGGCTTTTGCTATTTATATGTACAGTGCTTGTGTATGATATTCAAAATGCCTTGTGTACATGCAGCAAACCCACTCACGGTACTCAGCGACTTTGTAGACGGCCCTTCTCCTAGTTTGAAGCGGTGGTTTCAGGTTTCAAAGTTTACTTGTTAGAAGTTGCGTTCTTTCACAACGCGGGTCACCAATTATGGGAGGAAGGCTTGGAAATTAAACTCCTGGGTTTCTTGATGCTTCAGTTGTGTAATAAGCAGTATTCACAGTATGAAACACAGTTTACAGAGCTTGGATTATAATTTCAAGGTGAAGAGAAAATATTTCAGACGCCACAAGATGGATGCAAGAAAAAAGTGTTACCATACTAAAAGTTGCCACAGTAAACTTAAAACATTTAAAATATAGTAGTAGTGGCAATTCGCCACACCGAAAGGGAATAACGGAAGTTGATGTCTGTGTATATGTATGTAGCTTTATATAGTAATTATATAAAACTATATGTTATATTTGAGTGTGGTTAAGTTGGGATTAAAATAGAATATTGGTGACTACAAGTTGTAAAGCTAATAAGGAAGGGAATATATTCTCGTAGTCCTCTGTCTTTAAACCTCAGCAATCCAGTTTCTACACACGGTAATATTCGTAGCAATGTTATGAATATAATATAATATAATAAATCTTAAGTATAACATACGCTTCACGACTTGCGTAAACACACTTCCATGGTATGGTAAAATATATAAAATTCATATTAAAGTATACACATTATTCATTATATTTATAGAAGTAATCTAGTGAGACTTAGCGGTAGATAAAATTGCATTATGAATATTCTTTTTACTTCATTATTCTCAAGGCGGATGTATGCAGCGTGAAAAGCAGAAGCTCATGTATGATAAGGTTAACGGGTGTGAGTGAAGCAAGGGATATTTATCAAGATCGTTCTAGAAGGCAATCGATAATCTCTGCCTATCCCCTTACGAATGTAGAGGCGTGAATACATGCACTAGTATACTTAAACTATAATAAAATAAAATATTTTATTATATACTATCTCTTTAAGAAAAAAAATATATGTTCAAATTAGTCTTCTCAAAAAAACTCTATACACCCTTTCCATACCAAATCCTTGCACTGGTCTATCTGAAACACAGCCTGTTCTCAAATAGCGTACACCCACTCGATCTATAGCCTATAAAGGCTGCTCCGCGCCGCGACCCGTCATTCGGTGTACAGCCTCCAACCGGATAGCACCGGTTTGTTGTGACTCGGGTATACGAGAACGTCGCGCGTAAGTTCCTAAGGATTTTCGTGTTAGTGTCAGTGTAGTGATACTTAAGGTGTAAGGGTATGAAATGTGGTTTTGGGTTTGGTTTTTGGTGGTTTATTTTGTTGGTTATTAATCGTAGATTATGATGTGTGGGTATGGATTTAGGAGTTATTAATCGTAGATTATGGTGTGTGGGTATGGAATATAGGTTTTTTTGGTATATTTTTGGAACATAGTATTATAGGTGATAATGTTTGGTGGTTAATTATTGCCGGTTTTTAATACTAGTTTAAAATACGCTTAATGAGATATTTGTCTTTCCTTTTGAGACAGATAGAAGCTGAAGTGAGTCAAAATTCAGTAGATAGTCAGTATCTAATGGGCTATGTAGTGTTTTGTGTTACGTGTAAAGACATCAACTATTGCTATTTATATGGTCGATTAATTTCTTGTATATATATGATAATAATACATAAAACCGCTATAGTATACAGGCTCTATCCTTTTTTACGAAGTAAGTAATGTTTCGTATTATTTATTGAATAAAATCTTACATTAAATTACATAAAAACTATAAACTTAATGAACTAATATTTTTTTGTTATATAGGAAGTATCTTTCTAGACTTGTCTGTCGGAGGTAATCTCTTTCTATAAAGCAAATAAATAAAAAATCTATTATATTTTTAATCAAAAATACATATATACATAGAAAATAAAAGCTTTGCCTTTTAATATGTAAAATATGAACACTTGACTTCATATTAATCCGCTATCAAAGTTAACAATTTCGTAAAATGACGTTTTATGAAAATATTTTGCTCTCGTTTTATCTATGAAGGAATACGGAATATTTCATAAAGAGTGCGTAGGTATTAGTGAATGTGACTTTTGAATTTTATAGAGTTATTAAAAAGTATTATTTACACAGTAATTTATTATAGTATATAAAATAAAACTCTATTACAGAAATTAATATTTATGATTATATATGTACTTTGACTACGACTATTTATATTTTACGCAATAAAATAAAAATAACTGCACCATTTGATACAATTAAAACATCCAATATATTATAATACCTTAGAATACCTTGCATTAATCAAACTAAAAAAAAACAAAAAATAAATTCTAATTCTAAGAAATTCCATTCTATAGTTTAATCTATTGTTCCTAAAATACCTAGATATAGTAACAAAGGCTGACTTTCACAGAATAATCTCAAATAGTCCATTCTAGGCAACATGACCTTATTCCAAAATAGTATTTCAGAGAGCATACTAAAATAACATAGTTGATTACTATAGTTATAATAGTACATAGTTGACAGAATCTAATAAGTCAATTAAGACTGGGGCGTAAAAATGCTAACTAGCTACCGTTCTTTCCGGTATAGTAGGAGGCGACTAAGGGACTTGTAAATTTAATTTACTAGGTAATTGTCTAGGGATTTCATTTAACAAGAAAACAGGAATTATCGCGTATATTTTATTAAAAAAGTATTAGCTTTGTTACCCGACTTTTCAGCCATGTTTTTATGGCCATGGTCACGGATCAACTGCTAGTCAGGTAATACTTTTGATTAATAACTAACGGGACTAATCGCGTAAGTTTTTATATAATAAAGTTACCTTTATTAACCCGACGTTTCCGCTACGTTGCAGCAGCCATTGTCACGGGGAGACTGACGATTTATATATAACTTACGCGATAAGTCCCTTCAATTATTAATTATGAGGTAATACTTTGTTTAAAATACAAGATAAGTCCGGTTTCTTTTAAAATGAATAAAAATCGTGAGTCTGAAAAAATGACTCCAAATTAATCCAAATTTTCAAGCTATAAAGTGATCTAAGAGATATTATCGTGTCTTCAAGGTTCTGTCCAGCTTGAAACGAATACGTTTACTTGAATCATTGCAATCTAACGGTGACTAAGCTCGTTTCTGAAGAAGAGGGACAGCTGGCAATATGAGATATCTTTACAAGATGTTATCGAAATTGGTTCAATCAGTCGAGAAATTCTTGTCGAATCATTGGCGGTGTGGTTTTGGAACTTTCTAGATATCTTTGAGGCTTTCTAACTTTCTGGATATCTTTGGTTTGATGTGATGAAACTCTAGGTTTTTTTGTGTACTTTGTTGTAATACTGGCCACTATATAAGATTCATTCTTTAAGTTCGTATAATTATTGCTTAATTTTGTTATGTACAAGATATAAATTTTGTTAAGAATTTTATTTTTATGAAGCTTTGTTTTTCATTCTAATTTTGAATTTTTGAATGTATTTGATATAATTTAAAGTAAGTGTTTCGTTGTTGTTAATACAAGTATGCTAATATTAACGTTACTCGCAAATAGTATAATTAAAACATTATGACTTTTTCGTCCCTATTTGAAAACTATAATTGTTTGTAAAAAAAATGCAAAGAATATACAGTTCTGTTTCTTCACCCTTATTGCATTCTAGAAACCTTAAAAGGAAATTAACTTTTTTTTAGTGTAATATTAAACGTAGATTATAAAAATCTTGATTAGGAAGGTTTTCTTATCGCAAGTTTCCTGCTTATTGGGAACACTTTACACGTTTCCGAGACGCGCCCGCATTCAGAACAAAATGTAAAAGATCTTCCTGTATTTGAACAAACCTACCATTTCTTTGAGTGGTCGAATTTAGTACCGATCCTACGGGAATTCAGACGAACTCAACCGTTACAAACCAGTGTAACTTGGCCGCTACTCACGTGTATTTTCCATACTGTTTTGTGACTTTTACATTGGTTTTTACATGTCAATTGGGGTGAAATACTTGTATATTTTATTTTGAGTTGTCATAATGCCTTTTGCGAATCTCGTGCTTGGACAATTTATTTTTATTAGGGCGTTAAGGAAAAAGGCTTTTCACTCGAATTGTATTGTAATTCTATTGAACTATCGGGGTTCTGAAAGGTTTAAAATAAGTGTTGATTAAAAACTCTAAGGACCTTTCTTGGACAACAATTATAGACCATTTTTTGAGAAGTAATCAGAGGTTCATGTATCCATATTTATTACATGATGATATCGACCTACATACTAAGCTGAGTTTACATTTACAAGCACTATTATCCGTTTTTTCATGAGGATATCCTTAACTGTAGTAGTCGGTATATTGCGTAGTGTAGTTTTGTAGTGAAAATGTACATAAACAATGTTAAAACTTAATTTTCATACATTCATCATTACATACTGAGTATCTATACCCTTATTTCAATTGTACATACATTATAGTTACACATAAGTTGTACCCTTAAAACCCGAGCGTTTTAACCGTGGTTAACCGTATAGTCCGGACCAAACTTGACAGTCTGCCCTATCCTTATTAAAAGGGACAGACATTTCCAAATTTATTAGTTTAAACACATTCACACAGACATACATATCATGATTAATAACTAACGCGACTTATCGCGTAAGTTTTTATATAATAAAGTTAACTTTATTATTAACTCGATGTTTAACGATAAGCCCCGTTAGTTATTAATCATGAGTACAAATCGCGAATCGCGAGTGAAATTAGGGAACTCCATTTTACCAATTTTGGTAAAGTACATACATAGACTATTCTATTACATAATTGCCGGTTCTATGTACTTTTTATTGATAACCTTTTTTATTTCGTCGGTTATTAGATAGGTAAATGTCTTGTTTTTATCTTAGTGGTAATTTTGTGAAATTATATTATACCTTCGCAATTGTGGAGATGGAAACCTGAACCTCTGACCCCGCAAGGGTTAATGATCGTGAATGCGTTTGTCTTTTTGTATATTATACGATACGATTTATCTCGCTATCTCTTAGAGTAGTGAACAAAACTTTAGACGCGATAAATCTTAATTGAATTTGGCATACTAGTCTCAACTTACTAGATATAAATAAAGTACGAGTATTTAAAGTTTTCTAAAGGTTAGTCCGCAAATAAAATACGTGTCGTAACCTTTATCTAACGGGAGTTAGTCGATAGATTGTCTGTTCATTTATGATACTGGAAGAAGCAGGGTCATATACTAAATATAATGATTCTATAGTATTATTATGTACTGTCGGAGGATCAGTGAGTTCCTATATACTCAGGCAGCGACTTTTCTCTGCATCAAAATTGTTTTTGTTGTAATTATAGTTAATGTAATTGTTGTAGTAGAAAGCAATGAATTAAATTCACTTTTCGAGTAGGTAAAGGCCAGATCAAATTTCTTATTATCGAATGGAATTTCAATTAATGCTATAATAATTACTCATAATCAACAACACTTGTATTAGGATAAAAAGTGCATCTCTGTAACTGCGGCGGTGCGGTTGTGATTTTACGTACACCTTTGACTCCACATGTAAACCAGACAGCATGTTACGTGACAAGACGTCAACAATTTATATCCGAAACATATTGTTAACATTAAATCCTCCTCAATTAAAAAGTAGAGACAAATATTTAAACTAGAAAGACAGCTAGATGCATTTATAAACACGTCTAACCAAACTAGACCACAGCTTCAACAGCCCTCAAATAATTACGTAACTAAAAACGAACGAAAAAACTAGATTTGCAAAAGAAAATTGGATTCGTTCCCAATATTGGTCACGTCCAATGGATTGGAGGGTTATTATGTTGGATGGAAGAGCGAAGGAATAGAATTAGGTGAGGCTAATGGATACCTTTTTCACAATTAGTATCGGTATAGTCTGAATTGGCTACTTTTAGATTCACGTGTCCTTTAAGGTTGTGACGTAATTGGTTGTTTGTTTAAATCTGTATAGATTTGATTGTGGAAAAGTTTGGTTTGTGAACTCTTTCCTAAGGTTATGATGTTTTAACTTTTCTGTAATTTATATTATAAAATGTTATGTTTATTAAGCTAATCAGAATTACTATTTTATACATACCTACTGATATATGTAGATAGGTAGGTAGAGGACTCTATCTGTTGCCACTTTGTACAATTCTATCAAATATCTCATTTTGCCTCAGTCATTCTCAGATGTGTTTTTTGAAGTATTATCCACATCTAAAATTAATAACATAGTCATTAGATATTAAATTATGAAATCACTCAGGTAGGTGATATTCAGTAGGTATCTATATAAAACAATAGCTTAACTTTCATCGTGTTTTGGCTGATTACTTATTCAAAGAAATTCACGTATATAGAAGGTCAGTTAAATCTTTATTTACGCTGCAAAAAACAAGGATTGTAAATCGTTATCAAGAACGATCGTTTTCAGGAACAATACTCTAATTACTTATTTTCTAACGCAATCCTAATATCAACAGTTCAAAATTCACTCCACTATTAACACTACACTCAAACGTCGACTCACCTTTAAACGGATTTACACTACACCTAATCCATTTAAGCCCCTGTGATATGTTTTGATAAACGAGCTAAACTCAATTCGTGCAAGTAGGTAGAGGTTCCAACGATTTTATTTTGTTTGTGTTACTTGATACCTCTGTTTGTTGACGAACGAAATTCTTTTTCTCCACTCTTACAACGGATCGCTTTCACGTTGTATAGGTAACATATATCTATATATAACTAGGTGACGTTATATGTACTTATAATCGCCGAGTGTGTATGAGGAGGTACATGAGTGTCAATGAAGCGAAAGTGGTTCGTAAGGATCGGTACAGATAGAGGTCTTTGATGTCTGCCTACCCCTCTACAGGGAATCAGGCGTGATGTATATGTATGTATGAGAAATAGCTGTGCTCGCGAATTTGCACGACTGGCATAAATATTTTAGGCATGAATCTTTTCAGGGTGGACAGAACTTTGGATATATAACATCTCCTAGATCTCTTAGCATGAATATTGGGGTTGTGATGTGTGATGATTGTATTAATGGAACATTGGTGTCAGAATGCTAATCCATCGCCCAATAGATTCCATTTACCCCTAGTCCCTTAGCTGTCTCCTATAACATGCTGAGAAGAACGGCAGCTAGTTAATACTCTTTTTAGGTCCCGGATTAGCACTCAATATTGTACTATCTTACATACATATGTAGGAAATATAACTATTTATGGTACATACATCCAAACATACATCAAGCAAACGTATACGTGACCAGACTGAAATTCGAAGCTTTGGAAATTGTATTACCAAACTTATTCCTCCGGGAATTGAACCCGGGAATAGCGCGATGCATTCAAATTGCAAATACATACAAAGTGCCCTTAACAATAATTTCTACGTTAAACCCCTCAGTCACGTTGTTTAAAAATGGAATATCATAACTTGAGGTCTTATAAAGAATCGGTTCTTCCTGACATGTCGTATAAGGCGACTAAGGGACTAGGGATCTATAGAAGCTATGGTGGTAATTGACTTATGGCTTGTCTCTGATTAATCTTTATCTATGTCTAATGTCTACATACATATATTTAATGCTTCTATTTACAAATACATTGTTTATTTCCAAAATGATAGTGTTTAAAGGAAAATGCATTCCTAAAATACTGAATTCTAAACAAAAATAATACAATCCCAACCCAAACCTAAGCTTTGCTGTGCGTTTAGTTTTTTTGGTGTACATTTCAGTATTTTTGATGTGTATCAAATTATTTGTCTTTCGAAAATGGTAAGGTAGAATAAAATTTCTCCCCAAACAAAAACAAATAAAGTACCAAATTGAATCCGTTTTCAATTCAAGGATCCGAGTAAATTAGATAAAAAACTAATTATTAAAAACCAGGCCTGAAGTGAAATTACCCTTTTTAATAAGCTTAAATTAACTTTTTTCGATTAATTTACAACCTCCCTTTTCACCTTAAAAGCCTTAAAGGCGAAAAAAGTCATTACATTATTCTTTAGAAATGAAAAATCGTTGCCAGACACAAAAAGTGGCGGTTGAATTGTGTTCCTAATAGAATGGTTTTGAAACGCCTACATTAGGGTAAATTTGCACTTTTAGCTGGTATCACTGTTATGATGGTGCCATATATTCGTTCTGACGTTTATTACGTATTCAAATGTACGTAATGGTTAAGATATTTATTTCTGGTTTTATTTGATACTTATTTAAATTACAGTCCAAGCAATAGCATATTAAAGATTTGAGTAGTCAGAGGTTCGATTATCCATCAGTACAATTGCATAGTAATTGATATATTGAAGATCTATTCATCAAAATTACTATAAACGTCATTTGGTTCTTAATACGAGTTCAAATTAGTAAATAGAGTTTGGTTACGATAGTAACAATTACAAAAAAATACTTAATTGATAATTCACGTACTTGTAAAATATTTAATTTACTAATTGAAATTTGTCATAAATATCTTTTTTCATTTATTTTTTCATATATATTCTATAATTGATTTTCCGTAGGTGTGTAAGAGTTGTATGAGTGTCAATTAAGCGAAAGTGGTTTGTCAGGATCGGGACAGATGGGGATCCGTGATCTCTGCCTACCCCATTACGGAGATACTGGCGTGTTTTTATAAAAAGCCTCCAAAAATAAAACACATTCCAAAAATAAAAGCGTATAAATAAAAAAGTCTTTATATTATTAAAAGAATATTAGATAAAATTGAACATGCACGTGTGAATAATACATGAAATAAAAGCCTACAAAACGCCTGCTTAAAGGTAATACACATTCGTTACGTCACCTTTCCTCATAATTTACTTTGGGGAAATCCCAAAGCTACCTTTGTAAGCGTATTAAGTAACGAACAGAAAGAACAGGTTAATCTCCTATCACTTTTTGTATGTTGGGGATAAAAGTGTAAGGAATTTAGGTGTTTTGTTGTGCTTTAAATAAGTACATAAGAAAATAAAACAAAAATGTTTAGTTTAAAAACAAAATGGGAATATTTGTATGATTTGTCACGTGTGGATACAAAAACAGTGATGTTGAAAAAAAAGGATGTAAATTAAAGGTTTTATATGTGTAAATGGATCCAAATGGGTAATGGGCTAGCAACTTATCTCCAGGGTTCTATATCAATACTATCATAGCAGAATTTAATATTTACCAATGCTATATAATGTCTCTAACGCTCTGCCAACTCTGAAAGCTCATTCACAGATCCATCTAAAAATATGATTAATAATTAACGGGACTTATCGCGTAAGTTTTTATATAATAATATTATTATTATTTATATTAATGCAGGTAATTTTATAAGCGATAAGTCCCGTTAATTATTAATCATGAGTACAAATCGCGAATCTCTTAAAACCATCTAAAGATAATAAAACAGTTGTACTATATATGAAATATTATTCAGCAGACGGTTCTATATTTAAATACTGGTTCTTGTAAATTATACCTGTAGTTGTCAGCTAAATTGAGCAAGTTACAATGCTGTCAGAATCTGGATGGGTGTTTCATTATTTAATATTACGCTTTGGTGAGACACACCACTAATACTAAACTTAAATGAAAAAATAATAATAATGTGATAGCGAACTTGAGACTAAAAAAATATGCTTTATATTATTCTTATCTAATGTAATGATACATTTCATTCACTCTCCAAACATCCCTCTTCACCGCAACTAAGTCAAAATAACTCCTAAGAGAATGGCTCTAACTGCAAACTTCTGTCTACACTTTGAGACTTTAAGGACGTGATGTTGCCTTACACCCGTACAAGTTCGAAGGACCAAAGTTATATAAGTCACGTTTCAAAATACGACGCTAGGTGGCGCATAAGGCCTAGAAATAGGGTTTTAGTCTAGTTTTAAAGTGTTATGCCTAAATACTAATATGTAAACATACATACATACACACCACGCTTGATTCCCTGTAGAGGGGTAGGCAGAGATCATGGATCCCCATTTGTCCCAATCCTGACAGACCAGTTTCGCTTTATTAACACCGATACATCTTCTCATATACACTTTTTCAATATAGCGGATATCTGACTGTTATATGTCTTAATGGGCTGGTCTAATTGAAAGGCTGGTTTTCCCTCAACAGTAGCTACTGCAAATTATGTACGTAAAAAGATAACATAAGGAAATGTAATGTTTACGTTTACATTTACATTTACCTGAACTTTCAACTCTTTTACCTCAAGACACGTTAGTCGTGACACGGTACACAAAAAGGTACCCTTTTAATAAAGGCCCTAATAAATGGCCACTGGCCTGAAAATGTCATCCATCAAAAGCGAGAATGCACTTGGAAATAGGTCAAATCATCGTCTCTCTAGTGCTTCTAACAGTGAGCTAAAGTTACAGAGACATCTTGTGGTGAAAATGTGTATTAAAATTAATGTTATGTAATATTCACACGATTTGTCACTGTTACAGGTTCACATGTATATTAATTTAAAGTTATATGTCATAGTTACGGCACTATAGGTCTAAAATATATGTAAGCTATTCTTAAGTAAAAAACTCTGTAAACGACTGTTTATTGCCTGAAAATAAATAAATAAAATAAATTAATATAGAACGTAATTTTGAGAAGCTCGTGTTTTGTTTTAGTATTGGAAATATTATCTATTAATACTACTAATATTGTCATTTATTAATATCGTAAGAGTATTCAAACTGAGATATGTCAAAAGTCATGAAAAATCTTAGGGACTATATATTAAAACTATAAAATAAGACTATCCTTCAGATACGATATTTTATTCAGAAATAGGTCAATAAAAATTCGACGATTAGGTCAGTTGTTTGGGCCTTGACTCAGTATCAGAGGATACAGGGTTCAAATCCCGGTTGAACATGTACCAATTGAAATGAAGTTCCATGAATTTTTATGTACATTTTCGTAATAAAAATACATTTACGAAATCTAAACCTACCTGTTCCCCAAACATGTAATAGTAAGTGCTTGTAAATGGCGACATGGCTTACCACCTGTCACATTGAGTACGGACTATTTGGTCAACACGTGGGTTTGGGGTTGCCATAGAATTACTACCTTCGCCATCGCGGAGATGGAAATCTGAACTCTGACTTCCCCGCAAGGGTTAATGGTTTACGCGTTTGTCGTTTAGTTCAATTAATCACTGATACGATACGCTTATATTATTATTACATATAGGATTCATATTTTATACACAATGTATTAACAACATACAGACGCTATATTGAAAAAAAGGTGACGTTAGGTGTACCTATAACCGCCGAGAGTGTATGAGAAGATATATGAATCTCAATGAAGCGAAAGTGGTCTGTCAGGATCAGGACAAATGGGGATCCGTGATGCCTACCCCTCTACAGGGAATCAGGCGTGATTTGTATGTATGTAATAAATATTAATAAATATTACTTTGAATTACGGTCCATTTTAGTGTTATTATGTAAAAATGGTACTAATTCAGGCCCATCTATTCCTTAGCACCAATTATAGCTGGTAAGGGGCGAGATTGCAAAAGTGTTGATGCGGGAAATTAAGGCTTCGAGTTCAAATGCCTAAGAGCTCTTCACTCAGTGAGAGGCATATGCAGTGTTAAGGTTTGAAAGGTTAATGTGTAGCGTTTAGGGTTAACATATAGCACGCCTGGCTCCCTATAGAGGAGTAAGCAGAGATCATGGATCCCTATTTATAATGTTTATTTTGGGACACTAGTAGACGACCTCCATGGCGCGATCGGTGAGACACCTGAACGCTAATCGTGTGGTCCCAGGTTCGATTCCCGGTGGAGGCAGAGTTAAGAACTACGCTTTTCTTGTGCTTTCCAGTCTGGTTGTTGATTATATATACTATATATTATATGTACATATTTCTTAAATATACGATGACTAGTATCCTTAACACAAGTCTTAAATGTACTTAGCAAGGGGTTTTGAGTTCTTAATTTTATTATAATTATTAACTAGACCTTCGGTACGTTCAATTAAGACTTGTGTGAAGGGTACTAGTCAACGTACTCGTATATAGAAGAAATATTTACTTATTATACATAGAAAAATGCATATATTAGTCTATGTAATCTACAATCAGGTTTAACCAGAAAAAGCGGTCGATTACATTGCCTCTACCGGGAATCGAAACTGGGATCTTTCGGGAGTTGTGCTTATATTGTGGCGGGTAGTCAGAGGCTTGAATGCCCATATCCGAAATTTCTAAGGCATGTTAGGTATGGGTCACTCGAAGCCCGCGTTTCACTAGACAGCACCCAACGTGATAGGTAGTGAACCGTATCGTCGTATAAATAAATCAATTCATTATATAGATTAAAAACTATAAATTTCATGTGAAATTGTTCACTGCTGTATTTAGGTTAATAGCAAATCGTATCGTAAACTCGATGCATCGATTATCGACTGCATACGCGATGCGATGGAATCGATAGTGATTAATGTAAATGAGTGCTTGTATTGACAAATTGGCGAATTAATTACAAGAAATGTTTTCGGAAAACTGTACGACCTTAATTCTCAAGAGGGTATGTATTTGTAGGTTTAAGTAGAGTGCATTAGATATTGATCGTATATTATATACGAGTACATTGTTACTTATTTGTGATAATTCTAAGATCATAAGTTAATTTAAAACCTTGAAAAACCAATGTAAAAAATTGTATAAATGTCTCTAAGATAGGTTTTCTCTACAAATAAACATTTTTTGACAAAACGTTTTTTAGAATCGTGTCTTCTCTCCACCCTTTGCAATATTGACATAAAAGAGTAAGAATGTAGGCAGATATCACACATTTATTAACAGTACCGAAAAACATAAAACACACCTAACTATAATACTAAAAAACTCTCTATTTAAAACCGAATACAATACTTAACTCTATTTCAATTCTCTTCAAATCGTGAACAAAAGAACGTAAAATAGATCTGTCACTGTCAAACGTCAACTTATTTATTCCAACAAATCCCCCAACGCTGTCAGTGTGCTGTCAGAAACTGTGACGTCACATGTGTCATGGCCGCAACTTATCTCGCTTTTGTTAGCGCGGTAATATTAACTAACTGATACACGACATGTATTGTTTACGAAATTCTGCTTTCGCAAATTGCTAAGGGAATAATTAACATGGCTGGGCTGGAATTTATTAACACAATGTCGGCGTAATGTAAGTTATGGATCGGGTTGTAATGGCTTTTTGGGTTGAATTTAATGAGTCTTGTTGGTTGTAAGAGGTGGTAAAGAGATTAGACGTTTTGTAAGAGTTTTAACATCAAAAAGTCAACTTTTTATAATAAAAATATCCAATAAAAATGCTTATGACAAGTACAATATATGAAAATATTGCTATTACCATTTTCTCATATTTTCTTTGACATTTAATTAGTTATACGTGAGGCAAAATTACTAGGGTATTTCAAGTATATTATTTTCCTTCTCAAAAGCGATAATATGATCTTTGTATGAGGCTGCCAACAAAATATGAAACTACCAGTTCAGCATAGGAATTTTTAATCAGTTATTGATTTTTATGTTCTTGGAACATTGCCCTATTCTTATGTTTCAATATTATTAAAACAAGGGAGTGCGTAGTATAAAGAACAGAAGAGCATGTATGAGAAGGTTAATGGGCGTGAGTGAAGCAAGATAGATTTGTCAGGATCGTTCCAGGTAGCGATAGATAGTCTCTTCCTGTCCCGTTGGGAAAGTAGAGAGATATACATATATGTACGCTTAAGAGATACAGTAGTGTACTAGCCCATCGTCCAATGAAAGTTTTACCAAAAATTCAGCTAGTAGCGTTTTATGTACGGCCAATTCAATATCTTTTGTAAAAAGTGACTGAAGCAAAAATGTTTTGTTTAAAAAACCGTATTGTTTATTTCTTTTCTTTGTATTTTTATATCTTTATCTCTATTTCATTTTGTTATTCAACTGTTCTTTTCAAGAGGAATGTAATATTTCTTCTGTATTCATTAATCATTGATCTTGTTGGTTCTGATTTTCGGATGTTTGTCTTTTTGTTTTAGCTTGCTGTCAGAAACAGGCTGTGTTTCTGTTATAATTTATTATTTTTGTGAATTAGCTTCTTATGAGTTGTAGGATAATGACTTTTTTATACCATATAAATGCCCGAGGAACCGCAATATGAATACTAAACAGCAAAAAGGTTATATGTCACCGAGGTTTTAATAACTCCGAAAGGGATTAAAATACTTGATGTACGTCTAAATTTTATATCGTTACTGGAGTTCGTAGAGAATCTTATATATTAACAGAACCCTATAATTAAACCATAATCAAATCCCCACGCTTTTTTGATATACTAAGCAGACCTCAAACCGTCACAAAAAGATAGAGAATTTCCCCCATAGAATCTTACATGATAAATCGTGCTCATAACGTAACGCTTTCGCTGCGGCAATAAAGGTTATGTTTTGCTCCTAATAAATGTAAAATACTTAACAACATACATACATATACATTCACGTCCTTTAATCCCTCTCGGGGCGGACAGAACCTTGAAGGCACGATACGTACATATTATTCTACATTGAACATTGTTATAATATCTTGTTTTCACTTTTTATAGTATTAAATAATGGTGATGTCATGTAATAAAAGTCATATACATTTGCTGCCAATTGCTTCCATATCGCCCAATAGATTCCATTTACCCCAAGTTCTATAGTACATTAACTCCTAAAAATTTTCTACTGGAAATAACGGCAGCTAGTTAGCATTCTTTTTACGTCCCAGACTAGCTTGGAACAGGCTTTGATATTTTAATCTGAGGAAAAGATTACATGCAATGTTTGGCAAATGAGCTTCATTTGTTCCGGGATTGAGTAATGATGATTAAGTGATCATCACAGGGTTTCAAGGAATAGAGGAAACGTGGTTTATGCGGGTTTGGTTTTTAGGGGTCTTGATTTAGATGAAATGAAAATCTTTTTATTCAACATTAGGATCATAAAACCACTTATTGAATGTCAAAAAAAAACATAAAACTAATTCCTAAAATATGTAAATCAAATTAGAATAATATTAATTGATAGATGATTGTGATATAAAGTAATACGTTCTAGGCATCTAAATGGTATCTATTAGGAGATGGGTTAGTAATTTGTTAATAATATTTCATATAAATACTGTGACAAACCCAAAATGTGATACAAAAATTGCCATGAAGGTTTTATATGTTGTTGCTCTGATTTCTCCTACTACTATTGAAGAATGAATGAATTCTTCTTTAAGACCGTAAAAAAATAAATCTAATAAAATGTTTTCGATATTATTTCGTATATTCCAAGGTTAGGCTAAAAAAATTCATCCGTATTTTGCAGCCTTATTTACTGTATGAATCTAGTTCAAATTTAGAAAAAAATGTATATTGGCGATTCTACTGCCTGCTAAAAGACTAACGCGGTCACGACTTTTGTGGGGTATTCAGAGGTTCAGGTTAAAGCTATTAGGTATTTAGTCTATAGAAAGCATTATAATACGAATAATTATAATACGTGAATTGGGTTACATTATACACAAGTAGGTATATCGACGACTAACAAAAGACAAATGCGTTTACGACCATTAACCCTTGTGAGGTAGCCATATCTTTAGGTTTCCATCTTCGCAATTGAATTTGATTGAAGGTAGTAATTCTATGGCCACATCGAACTCACGTGCTTACTAAATATTGCCCTACTAAAATATTTAAAATAACTTCTAGTCTCTTAGTTTCCTTTACACATCGGTAAGTTGTAAGTTAAATAATATTTAAGTCCGATAAACAACTTAGTCTATGCTGAATTTCTCCGAAAGGTAAATCCGTTTACCTTATGTTAATATTTCCCCGTTCAAATAAGGCTTCAAAGGTACCAAGTGATAGGGAAAACAGGGTTAAATATTTGTCGAGACAAACGAATCAACTTTTTGCATTTATTTTCTTGCTGATTCAGCAAAGTGTAAACGTGCTCTAGAATATATTAAGGCAAATTAGAATTTCCTTTCGGCACTAAAACAGTACTTGAAACTCGACAACTTTTGTTTGTTTTAGTGTTGTGTATTTAGAGTATTCGTTTGGTGTTTGTAATAGATTTAAACTGAACTAGCTGTCTTTCTGATAGGTAAGTAAAATACTACTTAAGAGATTTCGCAATACATATTTATGTTATAATAGATTTCAGGTTATTTGGTTATTTTAAAGTAAAAAAAGTTCCGATAGTGATTTGTTTTAAAATTTATCTAAACTTTATATTTCGTATGGATCATAAAAGTGTATATCTCTCATTTTTCATAGTATAATATTCTACCCTACTACCAATAAAAGTATTACATTTTTCAAACCATATACATATAATAATCCATACAATTAACTTCGTCTCTATGACAGCAATTTAGAAGTAAATAACTTTTTATGGCTCTATTGAACCCAATATTCACGAAACGTCTGGTAATTTTCCATGGCGTGTATATGCCCTACCAATTACCAATCAGCCACTTAATAAGTAAATACATACATACATGCGCTTCACGACTTGTTTATACACATTCCCTTTTATTGTGGCGGGGTAGTCAGAGGCTTGAGTGCCCATCTTCGAAATTTCAAAGGCATGTTAGGTATGGGTCACTCGAAGACCGCGTTTTACTAGATAGACAGCACTCAACGTGATAGGTAGTGAACCGTATTGCCGTATATAGGCACTGGCTATTACCTATCCAGGGAATTAATTATCACTATTAGCGACTGTAAAACACATATTTAAATTTAATTAATTGGTTGGGATTAGAACCTAGGACCTTTCTCATAAAAAGTCAGAAATCTTACAAACTAAGCTACAGGAGCTATATACCTAATAAATCTGCTTATTAAATTTACTTCCTGAACAAGCAAATCTCGGATAAGCCAAAAAGTGATTACATGTCATAATATGAGGAAAAAATGGATTTACATACAAGATTAGCATCAAAATTACCCCTAACCCTATCCTGTTACATTGCCACGGGGGTTGTGTCATAAATAATGAAAGGATGCTCTCAGAATAATGTTTACATACTAATACACATGTGATAATGTTCTCTCGTGGATGGTAGAACGTTAAAGACTATTTGGTTTGATGTCACGAAATGTATTGTACGAAATTCATCGTGAGGAAACATACCTGTACCCCGAATAGGTAATAGTGAGTGCTTGTAAATTGCGACATGGCTTACTTCATGTTACATTGAGTACTGACTATCTAGTAGAGTGACCATAGAAATCTGAAACTCTGACTACCTCGCAAGGGTGAATGGTCATGGACGTGTTTGTCGTTTTATAACACGAACTTTTGCTAGTTCAGATCAACATATTATTGAAAAAATTGGATGGAGTCTATGGTCAAAACATGAGTATTTTTCAAAAATTTTAAATTATACTGTTTTTAGTATATAAATACTCAATTTGTTGGTGCATTTTGAAAAGGAAAAATCAATGTACATAATTCTAACTTTATAATAATAATTGCAATATGAATCACATAAAATAAAGAAGAAATTTTCGAAACTGTCATTGTCTACGGAAATGAACTGAAATTTTATTCCAGCATATATATACATATATTTATGAGAACCTGATTAAAGCAAAATTATTGTATCAAAATTCTCGGCAAGTTAAAAACGAAACAAACCTTGGAACTCTTTGGACTGTTATTTGTAAATAGTGTTTTTTGTGTAAAATATGTTATATTTTTAAGGATTTAATTATATATAGTCGGTAAGTCATTCTTATTTTCGTTGCACCCAGTTAATGTCGTCTCTGGATTTTCCTCATTCCACTGATCACATTTGTATACTTTGCCCAGAACCACGAACATTCAATAGTAGAAGAGGTTTAAATATACACATCGGAAAATGTCATAAAACACAATCTCAACCATGCCCCACCTCACTCATCTCAGATCTCCCTGATGCATCTCGCAACACAGGTCCAGCACCAACACACCCTTCACTCACTGAAGAAACGTTTTGGCAACAGCTCTCTAAATTAAAATCAAACACCCCTCTGGTGAAAAGAATCCCGAGGGGTGCCCGTACATCAGTCGCAACATATTTTACAACCGTTATAAAAAAAGTTATTTTAAATAATGATTTCGATTCTTGGACAGATTTTTTTACTTTTGCATACAGAACTCTCCATGTTTCCAAATCAGATAGCGGCTCCTTAACTAAAAAAATTAAAGATAATTGCTTAAATTCAAAATTATTAGTTTTTGAGAAACAACGTAAAACAGTAAAATCAAATTTGAATAATAAAGTTGCCAGTAAAATTGCGGATGGGGACATCAGAGGAGCCGCAACTCTGCTTTTCTCCCGAGACGACATTGCCCCTGACACCCCAGAAACATTCAAATGTCTTCAGGATAAGCACCCACCCGCGGCCTCTGTCTGTGTGCCTGCCGCCCTGCCGGGAGATGCCCTTGCGGCCCCTTGTGTGACAGCTGATGAGGTGAAGGCGGCCTTGTTGTCCTTCAGGAGTGGCTCTGCTGGTGGCCTCGACGGACTTACCCCACAACATTACAAAGACATGGTGTGTGGGTCTGTTGGGGATGCCGGTAGGTTACTCATGGAGGAGTTAACTAGGCTCGTCAACCTCATGTTGTCTGGCAAGGTGTGTGAGGGCATCACTGACCTTCTTTACGGTGCAAATCTTTGCGCGTTCAGGAAGACGGATGGGGGCGTCAGGCCTATAGCTGTGGGCAACACTATTCGGAGACTTGTCTCAAAAGTTTGTTGTAAGATAATAAAAAATAATTTATCATCATATTTTCAGCCTCTTCAGGTAGGTTTCGGTACAAGGGGCGGTTGCGAGGCTGCCGTCCACGCTGCTCGGGCTTTCACTTTGGCTCCGTCGGCCGGACAGGTGCTGCTCAAGGTGGACGTCAGCAATGCATTCAACAGTGTTGACAGGTCTGCTCTGTTGGCAGAAGTTGAGAACAAAATTCCCGAAATTTATCAATATATTAGGCAATGTTATTCAAAAAAATCAAAACTTTTATTCAAAAACAAATTAATTTATTCAAGTACAGGTTGCCAACAGGGTGACCCTCTGGGACCAGCTTTATTCAGTTTGGCTATTCATCCTCATATTCAGAAAATAAATTCAAAATTCAATGTTTGGTATTTAGACGACGGCACTTTTGGAGGCGAAGCAGGGACAGTTCTTTCTGATTTGCAAAACTTAATTTTGAATCTGAATTCCATTGGTTTAAATCTAAATTTAAATAAATGTGAACTTTACATTAAAGATCATATTACTTCAGCGGACAGAATAGAAATTATTAATAATTTTAACACCATAGCTCCGGGTATCAAAATTATAAATAGTGAAAACCTTCGTCTCCTTGGTGCTCCCATTTTAGAAAATTCATATTCATCTTTTATCAAATCACATATAGAGCATTTTCAAGAATCATCCACTATTTTACAAGATTTAAATCCACATTTAGTTTATATAATTATAAAATTTTGTTTATTCACTCCAAAATTTATTTATTTTTTACGTTGTACACCATTTTGGAAACATTCTTCACTGTTATTAGAATTAGATCTTTTAATTAAAAAAACATTAACCCAAATATTTAATTCAAAATTTGACGACCACTGTTGGACTCAAGCTTCCCTTCCGGTAAGGTATGGCGGGCTGGGGGTCCGCAGTACGTCACTCATTGCTTTGCCAGCATTTCTGTCATCTGCACATAGTAGTCATGAATTAGTCACCAAAATATTAATTTCTTATCCTGGCCTTGAATTAAATTATATGTCAGATGCCAGAAATGCTTGGATTTCGTTGGTTGGTCCTGGTGTCAGTGTTCCAGAGTTCCCTTCTTCTCAGAGGCTTTGGGACGAGCCGTTGTGCAGGCAAGTTCAAAATAATTTGTTGGAATCTGCTCTTGCTCCTGCCGAAAGTGCTCGTCTTTTGGCCTCTTTTAAGTCGGAGTCTGGTCACTGGCTGAACGCTTTACCATCCGTCAACACTGGAACGCTTCTTGACCGTAACACTTTCTGTCTGGGTGTCAGTTTGAGACTGGGTGCAAAAATTAATGAGGGTCATCGCTGTCGTTGTGGTGGGCTGGTTGATGAGTTGGGACACCATGGCCTCTCGTGTCAGAGAAGTGCTGGTCGCTGGTCTCGACACGCCGCGCTCAATGAAGTTATTCGTCGTGCTCTTGTCGCTATCGACGTGCCTGCTGTGCTTGAGCCCGCTGGTTTGGCTCGTGATGACGGTAAGAGACCTGACGGAATGACTATCATTCCTTGGAAATGTGGAAGGGCTTTGGTGTGGGACGCCACATGCGTGGATACTCTGGCTCCATCCCATCTCGCTGGGTCGGCTAACGAGGCTAGCACTGCGGCCACTCTGGCCGAGTCTCAGAAGTCGAGGAAGTACTCAGCACTTACGGACGAGTATTGTTTTGTCCCGTTTGCTGTTGAGACTTTAGGTCCTTGGGGTCCTGGGGCTCATCAATTAGTAAATGAAATATCATCCCGGTTAATTGAAAAGTTTGGGGATCCCAGGGCTGGAGCATTTTTCTCTCAAAGAATTAGCATAGCTATTCAGAGGGGGAATGCTATCAGTGTCTTGGGAACCCTACCACCCTCTGACAGCGATGATTATAAAGATATTTTCTATGTAATTTAATTTTTATTTCTACTTTAGGTTTATAGTTTTAATTACTTGTTGTATTGTATATAAATAAATAAATATTATAAAATTATATGCATGATATGCAAAAAACTAAATTATGTACATATATATTATTACATATTATTAGGTATAATTGAATTTATTATATTACTCATATTTAGGTATAATTGAATTTTCTTTTTTAAATGCTATTAACATCACCATAATTTTTATGAACAATTTATTATAATATATGTATATATTATATCACATTTAACTTTATTAATTCTACTTATGTATTATGTAACCCAGTTTACATATAAAGTACTATTCGCAATATAATGCTATCTATAGTCTCAATACCTAATAATTAAATAGAATCTTTAATTATCCCCTAAGGCAGATAGAGTTCAAACCTTCCTTAGGGATTTCAAAATATTTTCATGCTAATATTTAATGGAAATACTGCATAGGGTAGGCAAAACCTCCGGGAGCAATATTGAGATTAGTCTGGAAATTAAGTGGCGCAGGGTTTAAGTAATTTCATTTAGGTTGAGTTTTACCCAGACTAGGGTTACAGGTAAACATTTTATAACTTTCTTTATAGTAGCGAGGATGTGGTATATAGAGATACACATAGTTTTTCTTTCTATAATTACCAAGCTTTTATACATAAGTTCTGTGAGGCATGAGTAATCTTTTTATTTTGAAACTAGTGACCCGCTCCGGCTTTGTACGGTTATAAAATATATAGCCTACTCCGCTATTTAATGGATGTTATTTTACATATAAACCTTCCTCTTGAATCACTCTATCTATTAAAAGAAATTGCATCAAAATCCGTCTCGTAGTTTCAAAGATTTAAGCATACAAAGGGCCATAGGAACAAAGAAAGCGACTTTGTTTTATACTATGTAGTGATAATCATAATATACTTACGCATCGCTTCCGTTTAAATTTTAAATAATTAATCTAGAGTACATACATTCACATCACACCCGCTTCCCTGTAGAGGGGTAGGCGGAGATCACAGATCCCCATCTGTCCCGATCCTGCCAATCACTTTCGCTTCATTACACTGATACACCTCTATATACACACTCGCCGTTATTCGCAAAGAGGTGAAGCGTGGCTCACGAAGCCCCAATTTAAAAGTATTGAATAATATACATAATAATAAGTTGCTACACTGTTAACTTTCATTTCATCAATAACCATCAAAGACTAACTAACTATTCATAACTTTTATAGTCGCTATCTTAATTTTGTGTTAATTGAAAAGAATTATAACCAGATTCTTATCCATTCCAGATATGTACAACAATTTCAAGACAATAATACAAACGCTTCATTACTTGTGTATACACACTCCCTTTTTATTATTGTGGCGGGGTAGTCAGAGGCTTGAGTGCTCATCTTCGAAATTTCGAAGGCATGTTCAGTAACACTCGGAGCCCGCGTTTCACTAGATAGACAGCACCCAACATGATAAGTAGTGAACCGTATCGCCGTATACAGGCACTGGCTATAACCTATCTCTCGGCAGGTTTCCTCACGATATTTTCCCTCACCGTTAGCGACTGTAAATTATGTACGTAAATTAAAAACATTTATTTTAATTTCTTTCAAACAACTCAGATGATACCCTTACTGTATAATCATCCCAAGTCTATTACAGACAAACCTATGACTATTCCATCATTTCATCACGAACCATTACATCAAACCAAGTTGTCTGCCCTTCAAAAAGTTCCAACTAAACTAAGACTAGACAAGTGATATAATAATTCACAGTCGACATTCTTGACAAACTTTTCTCCAACTTTTTATCTCACATGAGCAAGCTTTTTGCTCCGACTGGGAATAAGGGTGATTTATATCGTTCTGAATTACTGATACGTTGCTAATTGTTGAAGATTCAGTGTTTTATATACATATGCATTAACAGAATGTGTCTGTATAATAAAATGTGTATGTGTAGAAGAGCATGTATGAGTAGGATAATGGATGTGAGTGAAGCAAGGAAGATTTGTCAGGATCGTTCCAGGGGGCGATTGATAGACTATGTGGCGTATGCATGTGTAATATGTGTGAATTTGTGTGTAGAATAGAAGGTTGCCAAGATATTTTGTTTTGAAAAGATATTTAGGATTTAATTTAGCCGAAATTTAGGAATAGAAAAATACTTAAAAGGATAGGCCTAGGCCAGGGTAATGAGAATTATCTCAATATCCTCTTTTATGTATGTAGACTAATGGTTATAGAACCATTAGTCTACATACATAAAAGATGGAATAGGTTTCGAAGATCCCTTATGATAAATAGCTTTTAGTTTGAGTCAAATTCTTATGAAATTTATTAAAAAAATTACCAAAGATAAATTTTAGTCCCTCTGTTATCCTTCATTTACCCTCCTAGCCGAAATTTATTTAAAGGTTATAAGATTTTGACATAGAGTATCTAAAGACATATAGTATTTGTTATAAATATAACATAAGATTGAAAAGGGCATGCTTCGATGGTTTGGACATGATATGCCGATGAATGATAGTAGATTGTCAAAAGGAATATATGCGAATGCAAAGGCTGTTATGTAGGGGCCGGTCCAAAAGTCAGGTATATTTTAAAGAGGACGCAAGACGCCATATTTTAAAAAGGTGAGGTTAGAAGTACCTATAACCGCCGAGTGTGTATGAGGAGCTATATGAGTGACGATGAAGCGAAAGTGGTTTGTCAGATGGGGATAAATGGGGATCCGTGATCTCTGCCTACCCCTCTACAGGGAATCAGGCGTGATGTGTATGCATGTATACTAAAATGAAGCCTCTGCCTTCCCAGAATCGGATTAGAGTCGTGACGTTAATCCACCGTGTCATAATCTCCTTAACTGACACTAATGCAATGCACTTGAAGTATTAAGTTAGCTTCACACATGAGCTACTACGAATAGCATGGAAATGTGAAGTGAAAAATTGAACAGAGTTAAAGCTACAAGTAGGTAGAAAATAATATTTTCATTTTTAGGAATAAATACGTATCTCTTAACTTAAAATGTATAAGAATACACATACATTTTATAAAGTACATGATAGTGTTGAAGTTAATTTATATTACAAACTAATATTATAAATTATTATTATGTATACAAATATTGTAAATATAGATAATTTATTACAGCTACACTTAAAGGCTTATGCCTAATACAATGAACGCGATGCCAAAACAAATTTTTTTTTTTAATAAAAGAACACAGAATACACACATATATATATATACGGTATGTTGTACTGAGTCACTCTAAGCCTAAATACCTAGAATATAGCCTAAATATATAGGATTCGTGGAAAAGTTATATCTAGTAAAATAATGATAGTGTTAAAGTATATATATAACATACGCTTCACGACTTTTGTATTCACACTACCTTTTTACTTTGGAATAGAGGCTTAAGGGTATTGTTCGCGGAAATGAGCGAAACGAGTGTTTTCATTTTTCAGTTTAAACCTATTTAGAACTTACTGACACCTATCATACTTTCAAGGTAGCATAATGAAAGACTGAAATTGATGACTGAAGTAGTTTCAAGAGTCAAATATCAATAATTACGTAAATATAAACGCATAAAGTTGATAAAAAATCAGAAAAATGGCGCAAACAGGGTTTTGTATTTTTTCGTTTATTTCGTCACGGAGTAAGATCTGAAATCAAAATATACAATAATGGGTTCTCTAAATACTAAATAATTTGACTAAAAACATATTAGGTCCTGTTTTATTCATAATACTGCAGTTTTCGTAAGTATAAAACGCCCAATTTTGGGCCGCCCTCTGTTTCATACATTTTTATATGGACATTTTATGCGTCCGCCGCGAGTAGCTAGTTTCAATAGATCGCGTTCAGAATTTGGCGAATGCCAGCGTGGGGAGCACGTCCATTTTGTTGGCGATCACAGCTAAACCGCTAGATAATCACACGAGATCAGTTATTTCTTAGTTCAATAAGTGAAATTTGGAAAACAAAGTGTAATCACTTTGGTGTTTGAGGTTATTGCTTATTATATTACAAGCGATTTTTTCTTTCGAAGTGAACTGCTAAAGTTGATTTATTCTACATGTATATTTTAAAAAGTATTTTACTTGATGCGACGCCATATTTGATATAAATTTATTCTTACGTCATTTATGCCTATGACAGGTATATGTCAGACATGATATGAAAAAATCATGATAATGAATGTAAATAATTTTGATTTACCGCTTGATGTTTCGGATATTATGACAAGAAGTTCAGAATAAACATACATGATACATTCTGACATCACTTCAGCTTTCTTCACAGTAGGTAGGCAGCAATTAGTGAACCCCAAGATAGGTTATTTATGCTATATTATATACACACACACACATATACATAATTTTTTTTTTTTTTAACGAGTTTACACTTAAATTCATGAGCTCAATTTTATTTCAATATGTGTAGTGTGGGTAAATGTAACTAATAAATTGTATGACTACTATATCTACAATTTGGTAAAAAGTATTGTAGAATAGGTGTATAATTTTACCGTGAATGAACTGAATTAACCTAGGTAATCATAATACTTACGCATATGAAAAATTACTACAGCCGATCTTTCGGTGAAGAACATATTTTATTTCAAAAGCATTATAATCTAAAAACATAGTTTTACAAATTCGTTAACCTTTCGGAGTCAGTAAATGATTGGTTAGGTAGTTGCATACCTACATAATGTAATATGTACTAGCATCATTATAAACACTGGAAAACTTGAATTTATTTCGTGTTGGATTGATTACCATCTGGATTTGGGTGAGAATATCAGTTTATACGTTGCATCATATGGAAACGATACGTATTTATTGATATAACTGTCTGCAATTTACACGCCGCGGATGGCGCGTCGTCATGATCAAAACTATCTGTCACGTTCGACAGAGAATATCTGCTAAGAAGTCGGTCTGGATTGTCGAAAAATCATCACAATGTTTATTTTATGCTAGATAGATAATGTACGTTTTATTTAGCAATTAAAAATTGTCTTGCAATCGGCACACTATTTAGTTAAAAATCAACTATATTATTAATATAAAACTCCCATAAACGTTTCGCAATGTTTTGAAATTCGCGCCTTTTTATATTTTAAATAGCTAAAAACAGCACTAACGCGCAAGGTACTCAGCGCTGCTGCGCTAGAAATGTTGGATTTTTGACAGTTCGTGAATTTATTTTTGGAATACAATACCCTTAAGTGCACATATCCAAAATTTCAAAAGCATTTTAGGTATAGTTCACTAAAAGCCCGCGTTTTACTAGTTAGACAGCACCCAACGTGATAGGTAGTGAATCGTATATAGGCACTGACTATGACCTATCCTGAGGTATATGCAGGTTTCCTCGCAATGTTTTTCCTCACCATATATGAAAAACGCGTATTTCAATTTCATTCATTGGTACATGTCAGGATTCGAACCTAGGACCTTACTCATAAGAAGTCAGAGGTCTTACCCACTGAGCTACAGCCGTTATAACTACTACTAGAAATTTCGTAAACAGGAATGACCTCAGAATAAGTATTAACAAAGGCGCTGATGATATCAGGAGCAAAAGCAATTAGCATAATGTCGGCTTATTTCGTTAATTACTTTTGTTGCTTTAATTGTGAACCTTTCTTAATTGTTCGGAGATTAACAAACCTCTGGTACGATTAATACGGTGAGGGAAAACATCGTGAGGAAACCTACCTGTTCCCAAACAGGTAATAGTTAGTGCTTGTAAATGACGACATGGTTTACCACCTGTCACATTGAGTACTGACTATCTGGTCAACACGTGGGTTTGAGGTGTCCATAGAATTACTACCTTCGCAATTGTGGAAATGGAAATCTGAACCTCGGACTACCCCGCAATGGTTTATGGTTGTGAATGCGTTTGTCTTTTTTTTGTTACGATTAATATGTAAATGTGGATGGATGATAAAAGATAGACATTTGTTGGCCAACATAAAGAACTAACAAACATACATACATATCACGCCTGCTTACCTTCAGAGGGGTAGGCAGCAATCATGGATCCCAACTCCCGATCCTGCCAACCTACTTTCGCTTCATTGTCACTCATACACATTCTCGTACAAATTCGGCGGTTATAGGTACTTGTAATGGGGCTGAATATAGCGTCTATCTGACTGTCATATGTCTTATTTTAATAAAGGACCAAATAGATTAAACTACTTTAAAGCGTAACGTTTGAAGTAGCTATAACCGCCGAGTGTGTATGAGTGGGTGTGAATGTCAATGAAGCGAAAGCGGTTTGTCAGGATCGAAAGAAATTTATGTTTATTTTTGTATTTTTGTATATATAGATTTCTGACTATTCCTGACTATTTCCTATAATTGAATTTAATGTTAAATGAAATGTAATTTTATGTGTTGTGTATTTTAATTATTGTCTATCAATTTGTTGAATTTGTTGATTTGTTGAATTTTGAATTGATGTGGATGTCGCAATAAAGATATTATTATTATTATTATCCCAATTAAGTTAAAATGCTTATTATGCTTGTTCATTTGTCTATCACAGAATACGAGCAAATTCGATTAAACCTTAGTCGCCTCCTACGAAATTCCAGGTAAAATTACTAAGGTACGATACTTAGAAATAACATTTAAATAAACGAGTTATGATTTATACCTCTCATCCGTTCGGTTTAAGTTAAAACCTCCGGGAATTAAACCCTTCCGCCTCACGAAATACACCGGAAGTTCCAAATTCAAATCAACAAACCCCAATTTAAACTTTTAGCGCGAATTGTGTGCGGATGTTAATAAAATGGCGTCGTCGTGACGTCACAGTTCAAAGTTCTGTAAAGTTATTCATATAAATATGTACAAGTCAACGCTAAAAATGCAGTCCCAGTAACTTTTTATAAGCTTTACGTTTATTAGAACAAAATACAATATATTTCATTTCGAAGCACGCGAACGTATAGTGGCCATGACAATGCATAGTGGCGCCAGTTTAAAAAAGGATATTCACGTCTCATAATCCTTTTCTGGGACTGTTTCTTAGAGACCTAATATTTGTTTGGTCATTTTAAGCATTGATATTGAAATTATGTTGGAATTGAACATTGGTGACAAATTGCTATCCCATTACCCAAAAGATTCAATTGACCTAGTCTTTTAGTCATCTCGTTTATTTTTAATTATAATTTTTTAGTTTGTTTTCCTAAATATGGACAAAAGAAACGTCTACGACATTCCATGAAGAACGGCAGCTAGTTAGCATGTTTATACGTCCCAGACTAGCACGGATTAGCGTCAAAACGGTGTCGTAACAATTATAAGTTCTTTAAGATATTCGGTTCCATTAAAAGTTTTCTTACTTTCCTTTGGGTTTTGATTACGATATTTTCCGGACTTCTAGACTTATTGTTCCGTGTTAGTCCGGGACTTAAAAGGATGGTAACTAGCTGCTTTTCTTGCTGTTTTATAACAGGAAGCTTTTTATAATTATTGTATTTAACGATGGGCTTGAAAACTGGGCTCGCTACATTACAACCTTAATATATTTATGCTAAAAAAATAACCTAGAAGATATTAACAGGTGTCTGAGGCTCTGTCCACCCCAAAATTGAAGGACTAAATCTTTATATTCATATATGACCAAACATGTACCTAATTCTACTAATATTTTTAGCAAAATCGTAGTTGAATATCACTTCAGTAACGTTATGAAATTATTTGTGGAATATCAAAAGTGTTAATTTTAGCCATTTCTAAGGCTTGAGCTCCAGATATTATGTATCCAAATTCTATCCAACCTAATGATGTAAGAACGTAATGTGTATCATATACTTATATGTTCTAACTAAGCTAGAAGACAGGTGGGTTAGAAACGGCTGTATTAATGTTATTGATTGATTCAATGACCGTCTGACCTTTTGATTGAACACACTTACACCCACATAAAGTCTTGTCCTGTCTTAGTAGACTTAAGCTGAATGTACCTAAATGTGAATGAAACAAGGAGAGATTTCTCCAATTCTATGTCTACCCTAGAACAGATAGAAGGATTGATATTGTACTTTAAGGTATATATTATATAAGTTTCCTCATCAAGGTTTTCCTCACTGTAGTAGTGATTGGTTTTTAAAAATGTTAGTACGTATGATTAATAACTAACGGGCCTTATCGCGTAAGTTTTTATATAATAAAGTTACCTTTATTAACCCGACGTTTGCCCGTGACCATGGCTGAAACGTTGGGTTAATAAATGTAACTTTATTATATAAAAACTTACGCGATAAGTCCTGTTAGTTATTAATCATGAGTATAAATCGCGAATCTCTTAAAACTATGTTAGTACATACTTACTTACGTTACGTTAGTAGTTACGTACTTTTATTGCGCAGTGTTTGAACCCTGGACCTTTAATTCCTAATCTCTCTTACCTAAGTCCACATATAACTAATCCCTAATCTACCACACAATCTTACCTAACACATTGGCTGTACAAAAACTAGGACTAATTGAGTCGTTTCCCGGATAGAGGTACAGATGTCAGAGAATAAAAATGTAGGTACATTTAGATGAAGGAATAAAATCCCACTTTTTCCTTAAACGAACATTTGTTAAGTCTCAAACCATTTCTGAATACTAAACAGGGTTTAGGGGGACGCCATTTTATTTTAAGATGAGGTCAAGGTACGTGGTTCGTTGCTTAGGGAAGAATTAAGGCAAAAGGCAGGTTTTATTATATGAGGAACTAATATTTGGATTGTTTATGAGTGTCAATGAGTGGTTTGTCAGGATCGGGACAGACGGGGATCCGTGATATAAGTAATACATATTATTTAATGTTGTATATGTATGTATGTAGATATGTGTATAATAATATGTATGTACATATGTGTGAGTGAATAATGATATATTTCATTTTATTAATTATTTATATATGTATGTATGTAGATATGTGTATATATATGTATGAGTAAGTGTATAAAGATATATTTTATTTAAGATTGTAAGTTGAAGCATATGGTAAGACACCGAAAATTTCCCTGTAGGGTGACGTATATTGATTTTAAAATAAATACATACATATTTTCACGTTTTTGAATCCCTTTCGGTGTGGACAGAACCTTGGATATATAATGTCTCCTTGATCACATTTTGGCATTCATATTTGGAGGATTGTGATGTCATATGGCACATTAGTGACAGATAGCTAGCCCATTGCACAATAAATTCCATTTACCTCTAGTCTCTTAATCGCCATCTACGACAAGCCAACAAGTGTATAATATATAAATAAAATAAGTGTAGCTTCTACAATCATATCATATATGATTATTAAAAATTGACGATATAAAATAAATGTTTATTTAAAAAGAGTACATAAATTTATGTACCGCTCTAAGAATATTTTTGGTCCAAATCGTTCCCAATCTTGTTTGCCTTAACGCAAGGCGGTTGGAGTTATGCCAAATCGAATGAAGGAACTGTTGCTAAGAAATTGCATTCACCACTGATTTTCTGCTTTACCTTACTATATGTTTTAGAGTACTTATATATAAACGACTTTAACTAAAATTTAAGGTAATAATTGCTCGCATTTACTTGATATTTTTAAGTTAATAACTCATACATATTAATAACTAACTTTACATATATCAGTAGACATGTCTTTTATTCTAACCTTCTATATATGTCTCAAAAACATGCACATTACGGCTGCTTCTCTAAAGAAACGTAGGCAGATATCATACATCTATATATGTCCAGGCTTTCACAAACCAACTATACTTCAATAACATACCTATGAAATATTAATGATTGTTTCCTAGCACCTCCCCAAAAAATACCATTTACATAATAATAATATAATAATTTTTATTAAATTTATTTACAGTTTATACATAAATAGTTACAATTAAATAAATAGTTTATATATTACGTCATTTTACGTATAGGTCGCCCCCTGCTAGATGGACCGTGACCTGAAAAAGTCGCTGGTAGTGGTTGGCTGAGGGCCACGAGTGATCGTGTTTTAAGGCGTTACCTTGGGGAGGCCTACATCCAGCAGTGGACTGGCATTGGCTGATTGAATACGTCATTCGCATGTTACGAAACATAAGAAAGAAAGACAGCTACTTTTTTCCTTTTTATATCCCAAACTAGCACAGTCCGATAGTATTGGATTCTGTAGTGATTCCGAAAAGGAAAATTATTGTTTCAGTCTTTGGTAAAACAGGGAGGGAGCATCGATTTATCAAGTAGGTCAACCGATTTTCCTCATTACTTTCTCTGCTTGCGAATATAATATATATCTAGGTATAATATATATATATATATATATATATATATATATATATATATATATATATATATATATATATATATAATTCGATGTGGCTCAGTTGTTGGGGCTTGACTCTGTATCAGTTGGTACCGGGTTCAAATCCCGCTTGAGCACGTACCAATGGAAATGAAGTTTAATGATTTTCTATGTACATAATAATACATTTCGTAATTAAAATACAGTTACGAAATGCGTCGAATACTACGGTGAGGGAAAATATCGTAAGGAAAATAGTTAGTGCTTGTAAATGGCGACATGGGTAACCACCTGTCACATTGAGTACTGACTATCTGGTCAACACGTGGGTTCAAGGTGACCATAGAATGACTACCTTCGCAATTGCGGAGATGAACGCCTGAACCTCTGACTACCACGCGAGAGTTTATGTTTAGGAACACGTTTGTCTTATTTTATACATGTTAGCATGTAGTTTAAAAGTGAATTTCTAAGTAATCTACGACTAAGTATTTGACGACCTCCGTGGCGCGGTCGGTTAGACGCCTGAACGCTAATCGTGAGGTCCCGGGTTGGATTCCCGGTGGAGGCAGAGTTAAGAACTACGCTTTTCTTCTGCTTTTCAGTCTGGTCGTTGATTATATATGCTATATATGTATTTATCTATGTAAAATAAGTATATATTTCTTAAATATACGTTGACTAGTACCCTTAACACAAGTCTTAAATGTACTTACCAAGGGGCTAACTCAATTGGTGTAATAATGTCCAAATATTATTATTATTATTATTATCTAAGCAACGAGAATGCTGTGAATCCGTTTGAAAGACAAGGAAGAAATAGCTTAGGAGACTAGCTTAGCCCTGTCTAAATAATCCACATAGCTTGGAAAGTTAAGCAAGGTAACTTAGTAACTTAGTCGCCTGCGGTTTGAACACTAGAACTAAGTTTAATTAATATTATGACGGTAGTTAATTACTGGTTCCAGTTAGTTTTGAACTCTGAAAGAGTATAGCTTTTCTAAGGTACTTTATGTGTTTTGATGTTATATTTTATACGGTTACGTAGAGGCCGGTCCAATAAGACATATGGCAGTCCGATAGACGCCATATGCATTAATTTTTTTTTTACATATTTACAGTTACAGTGTCAGGTATCGATACTTTTCATTTCGCTTACATATAATAAGATAATTCCGTGGTCACTTTTTTATTTCATCTCTTTCTAAAAAACGGTACATTGGTAGGGTAAAAGCATACATTAAACTTATACTTATAAATATAAAAATAAAACAAATACTTATAAAATCTATTTTTTGATATCGTAGTAGTAATGTAGATATAAAAAACAAAGCGTAGTCACAGTAGATATATAATATAAGATAGATGTTTAAGAGAGACTTTATTCCGAAGGATAACTAAATAAAAAATGTATTTAAAAAAAACAAAAAAGACAAACGTGTTCACGACCATTAACTCTTGCGAGGTAGTCAGAAGTTCAGGTCGTCATCTCCGGAGGTAGTCAATCTATAGCCACTTCAAACCCACGAGTTGACCAGATAGTCAGTGCTCAATGTGTCAGGTGGTAAGCCATGTCGCCATTTACAAGCACCTCACGATGCATTCTGTAAATGTATTTTTATTAAGAAATGTATTATTATGTACATAGAAAAACATTTAACTTCATTTCCATTGGTACATGCTCATCGGGATTTGAACCCTGTACCCACTAATACAGAGTCAAGCCCCAAACAACTGAACTACGTCGAATTACAATACCAATAAATAGAGTATATTTAGGAGAAAGAGTAGTAGAAAAACAACTAGGTATTCCTAGATACCAAAAGCAGATAAAAAACCTTAAGAGTCACAGACTCTCGAAGTTTCCTCCGTCTGGCTTCGATCGTAAAGCCACGTTTAGACGTTCCTTAACTTAGTTTCTGCGACCACTAATGCTTATTTGTTCCTTTCGGGGTCACACGAGCTTTTATAGACTTTTACTATATAAATAGAGACATAGCTTACCTGTCACATTGAGTACTGACTATTTGGTCAACATGTGGGTTCGAGGTGGCCATAGAATTACTACATTCGCTATTGTGTAGATGGAAACCTGAACCTCTGATCTCGCAAGGGTTAATGGTTGTTGTACGTTTGTGTTTTCCTTTATTGTGTTAGTTTGATGTATAGTCAATTGGTGTCAGAACGGGCATGTCTGCCTATTCATAACGCTGTTCTGGTCCCCACGCTTATGTATGGTAGTAAGTGCTGGGTTTGGCAGAAGAATCATGAATGCAGTATTAATGTGGTTGAAGTCTTCAATCTCTTAGGCAAAATTACTTGTACAATCAAGCACGTTTCAAAGATATTATTAATATATTTATCTATTATATAGTTCAAGTGTAGTTTGAATTGACTAAAAACCAATACAATGCTCACTTAATTATGATTACACCGGAAAGGTTTATCATCAATATACTTATATATAAATACTAGTGACCCGCTCCGGCTTTGCACGGGTATAAAATATATAGCCTACTCCACTATTTAATGGATGTTATTATACATATAAATCTTCCTCTATCTATTAAAAAAAACGCATCAAAATCTGTTGCGTAGTTTCAAAGATTTAAGCGTACAAAGGGACATAGAGACAGAGAAAGCGACTTTGTTTTATACTATGTAGGGATGTACGAGTATAATATAGGTCATATTTATTCGGTTACTGACAAACCAAATACTCATATATAATCAATATGGAAACTTCGTTAGCCCGATTGATACTGGTATTTACTGTGTCTGAGAGCTTTAACGTTCTGATATTATGCACATACTAACCAGTATTAAAATGAGTAAGGACTATAAAGGACTTTATGGCTATTATACAACGTCATAAAACTGCTTGAAGCATAAACTTGTTACTTTAATATTGTTAATGTGCTGTTCGCTTTATATGTAGGTGAATTAGGATTGCTATTTCTGAACTATGTTATACTAAAAGAATATAATAATTAATAAAACAATTTTAACAATAAAATTAAGAGCTTTAACGACCTGCGTGGCGCAATTGGTTAAGAACGCTGAACGCTAATCGTGAGGTTTCCATTCCCGGTGGAGGCAGAGTTAAGAACTACGCTTTTATTCTGCTTTCCAGTCTGGTTGTTGATTATATATGCTGTATATGTATTTATCTATGTATAATAAGTATATATTTCTTAAATATACGTTGACTAATACCTTTAACACAAATCTTAAATGAACTTACCAAGGGGCTAGTTCAATCGGTGTAATAGTGTCCGAAATATTATTAATATTATGAGCTGTTAAAAATCATACCTACCTACCTAAGGTTGCATTATGATTTTTATATAAATTACACATACTAATAATGTTTTGTCTGCAATGCAGTGAATAGGAAATTTAATTAACCACCAAAGCAAATCTTTTAGCTATTGTTGTTTTATTTTGATTATATTTATTTTATGTTTGAGAATGGAGATACATTATAGTTTTGAGATAGTAAATTAATGTTAGTTTTGTATGTGAAATTTTAGGTTTTTTCCTTTTATGAATGAAATAAGAGAATGAATGCTGAAAGAAGTAAAGAAAGGGGATGGAAGAGAATGAATGCTAAAAGTACCCAAAGGAAGGATGCACAAAAGTATTTACAATGAATGTGTGTGTGTATTTTGTTAATTAATTAGCATACAATGTTAAATACTATAAAATTCTATAGAACAATAAGGCATAATTGCTGATTTTGTATGAATAATGTTCGAAAGTCGCCTTCTGTCTTCTTGAAGGCAAATCGCATTACAATTACAAGCAAAAATATGGGATGAGAATAAAGCGAAAGGGATTTGCCAGGATAGAGACAGATGGCTATCCATGATTTTCACTTACCCCTCTATGATTCCCTGTAAAGGGATAGGCAGAGATCACGGATCCCCATTACCCGATCCTGACAGACCACTTTCGCTTCATTGACATTCATACATCTTCTCATACACTCTCGGCGGTTATAGGTACACCTAACGTACCCTTTTTCAATATAGCGTCTATCTGACTGTTATATGTCTTATTAGGCCGGCCCCTACGTAACCGCCCTTCCACTTCACTCATATATATTCCTTTTGTCAATCTGCTATCATTCATCCGCATAACATGTCCAAACCATCGAAGCATGCTCTTTTCAATCTTAGTCACTACATATTTACTGTCAACAATGTACATATTATAACTATAGTAACTATTCTGCCGTGTTATTTTAGTATGCTCTCTGAAATTCTATTTTGAAATAATGTCAGAATGTCAATCTGCTATCATTCATCCGCATAACATGTCCAAACCATCTAAGCATGCTAATATGTCTGCATACATGTCTTATTAGGCGTGATGTGCATGTATGTACGTAATTGTACATGTAATACATGTTACAGAACAGCAGCGGCTGTGGCGCGAGGGATGCCGCGCGTCGGCGCCATAATGTTGGCGCTTGCGGCGGTGCTCATCACTGCGGATTGGGGACAGGCTTCCTATATAGACCCAGGTGAGCCTTAATAAGAGAATCAAATCAAATCAAACTTTATTTGCAAACACACGTATTCAAAGTTGTTACAAATTGGTATAAAGTACAGTGTGTTCGACCGTATCAGGCATGCAAAATAACAAATTTATGTTGAATACTTACTTTTCACCTAATTGACAATTTATGTGACAATAAACATGCAATACATATTAATAAATTGATTATGGAATTATAATTATAGTAAAGTCAAAATTACATGTCTAGGTAAGTAAATATTTATTAATTATTGTCATATAACATGCATTAGAGCAAGAGAAGCAGGGCCTCTAGTCAATAGGTTAAGCACTAAGGTGATATAAATCCGACGACCTCTGTGATCCGATTGGTAAACAATCTGAACGCGAATCGTGAGGTCTCAAATTTCGATTCCGCTGGAGGCAAAGTTGAGAACTACGCTACTGCTTTACAGTCTGGTTGTTGATTATATATAATATATGTGTAATAATCAATCTATAATGAGTATATATTTCTTTAATATACGTTGACTAGTACCATTACCATAAGTCTTAAATGTACTTAGCTAGGGGCTAGTTCAATTAGTGTAATAATGTCCAAATATTATTATTACTATATAGATCCAGGTATCATACGTTCTTTGATTGGAAGCAAAAGTAATAGATAAATGTTTCGAAATGACGTCATAAACTAACATTCAGTGACGACAACAAAAAGTTTTTATTGTTAACGTTTAAAATTACAATATAAATTAGAGTATAGGTAATAAGTACAATACAGTGTGATTCCGTATAAAGTGCACATATCAAACGGGGTGTTTCAGTCATTTTCGTCGACAAAAAATATATGAAAAAAAATCCTCCATTTTCTTTTTTTTCTATCGGCCTTAAAAATAACATGCCTTTAGGGGATAATTTAAAAAAAATATATACAGCCACTGAAAGGGAAAAGTGGCGTCATTTGGGAAAGGCCTATGTCCAACAGTGGATTGATACAGGCTGATGATGATGATGATCAAGCAGATTATTTATTAAGGTTTCATCTATAAATTTGTCCCCAGGAGACGAAGATATTGACGTGGATCTGTCAGACTACGTGGACGATCCGAACGACCTGCAGATGCTTCAGGATGTTGGAAAGTGAGTAAACATTAAGATATACAGCACATCCTTTAATCTCTTTCCGGGTGGACAGAATCTTGGGGCAAAATATCTCCTAGGACACATTATAGAATACATACTCGTAATTATGGAAAATGTCAGTGAAGTGGTAGGGTTACGTACATATGTCCAAATCAAATAGACGCTATATTGAAAAAGGGTGACGTTAGAACTACTTATCTATAACCGCCGAGTGTGTATGAGTGTGAATGAAGTGAAAGTGGTTTGTCAGTGGGAAAGATGGTGATCCGTGATCTCTGCCTTCCCCTCTTCAAGGAATCAGGCGTGATGCGTGTCAAAGTCAAATGTTTTTATTCAACATAAGTACTTGTACAGTACATTCATTGAAAGTCAAAACATTTGCCTGACACTGGTTGTCTCTTACATTGATATTCTACCGTTATGTGTGTATGTATGTAATTATGACCCTTCATAGTATATCCCTATTGTGTTTGATTTCTGCATGAGTTGATGGCTGATTTTTCGAAGAGAAAGTTTCACATGACTTTTCGATCAAAAAGTAGGGATCTCTAAAAACTTTTGGATAACTTTAGAACAAACTATTAGGAAACTGGTGATATGGAAGTTTGAGAGGATATGTCAGTGAAGCTAAAATTTTTTGGCCGGGTCGGGAAAAATTAGTGAAATTGAGATTAGTGATGTCTGTCTATCTATCTAGAAAGAAGGTACTATGTATGATGCTTATAAAGAACTCTTCCTTTTTTTCTATATGTATGCTAATTAAATCACTGACCTTAATGTAATTATTCCCCAAAGGAATACATTTACCTATGTATCCAAAAAATAATAACCTATCAGCCTATAGCAGTCCACTGCTGGACATATCTCCCCCAAGAGTATGCCTTAAAACCCGATTACTCGTGGCCCTCAGCCAGCCTTTACCAACGACCTTTTTCAGAACATCAGTCCACCCGACAGACGGGCGTTCTACACTACATTTTGCTATAATATTATAAAATATTAAGATCACAGACTTCTACACTATATTTTGCTATTAAAATATAATAACCACACTTTGGTTGAATAAAGCCCATAATCAAGAGTATTAACTGCCTTTATCATATATGTATAAATTCTCGTCCTTTAATCCCTTTCGGGGTGCAAAAAACCTTGCCAAGACAAGATACGATGATATTACCTAAGTCCCTTTCACCATAACCATTGAGATTGTTACCTTTATTACTCGTAGAACCTTTACACCTATTACAAGCAGTTGTAGAAACCCAGAATCCCCTTTATCGTTTGATGTTGTCACCCAAACCTAATCCCGAACTTAGGCTAGGCACACTGATGTGATTGCAGACGTTCGTCGCTGATCTACGTTTTCAGGCGCGCTTGCATCCGTCGGGGTGGAAACTGTGACCATCGGCCTGGCGACTGCTGCCACTCCTCCTCCTGCAGATGCAACCTCTGGGGCTCCAACTGCAGGTGCCAGCGCATGGGCCTCTTCCAGAAGTGGGGGTAATCAGCCCTTCGACCCTCGGAGCGGCACTCACCTCCCACCAGCCGACCTGATTGCCTCTCCTTGGGACTACTGAAATACCGCTCGATAATGGACCTAGTTTAAATTTTGTTTTTTTTTCAATTTTTGAGTTTTTTTTTGTATTTTTTTTTGTTTTTCTCCCCTCGTTTGTTGGCCAAGGGTCCGCTTGCTGGTAGGGCAATTACCCAGCCTTATTGGTCTATCAGCGAGCCCTGACTATTGAACTTGGTTGACAGACTATAAGGCTATTGGCGAGGCGTGTTCGCGATTTCCTTTCAGTTTCTTTTGCTGTAACACGTCTACCCAGGAGCCGATCTATGAAATGTATGTATGTAGAGATAAGTTACGTAGTAGATTAGTTTCTAATGTTAAATTGATGGTAAACTTATGTCTTAGGCGCGTAGAGAACAGTGTTAGCGAAATATAAAGTTAAAATATATGTACTAGACTAAGTTAAAGGAACTTGGTGAAAGACGCTATAAGAAGCCTTTGTTTTAAAGCCTATGTAACCGCGATTGGCAACTTAGTCTTAACTTATGCTAAACTTACTCGTAACTTGATGTACTTGACCTGTGTGACTCACAGACAGGGCGTATGGTAACCTAGTCATCGAAACTTCTATAAAAAGTTCTTGTATGAAATAATGTATTGCTACATTGAAATATGAAATAATATTAAATGTTTATGGACAATTTGCGTTATTCATTTCTTAACCCGAACACAATCTTTTATTTAATTTTTATTTTATTTTTTTATTCTACATGACATTGAAACTCCAATATACATGCTAATAAGTGACCAAGAAAATGTTTTCATGTCTCCAAGGTTCTGTCTACCCCGAAAGGGACTAAAGGATTGTATATGTATTTATTTCTAATCCTGAATCATTTAAGTCTTATATGTTTTTTTATGAAGCGAAATTATACCAGAGCAGTACTATTTCAAAGGAAAAAAAATCAATACAGTACATATGACTAGGATAAATGAGAAAAACTTTAGTAGTAAGACAAATAAGAAGAACGCTGTCACGATATAACCCTTGCGGGGTACTCAGAGGTTTGAGTGTGTATCTCAGCAAATTGCGGGACTATTAATTCAATAACCACCTCGTACCCACGTATCAACCAGATAGTCTGTACTCAATGTGACAGGAGGTAAGCCATGTCGCCATTTCCAAGCACTCTAACGTATTTAACCCAAACTATTACTTGTTCGGAGAATAGGTAGGTTTCCTCACGATGTTTCCGTCGCCGTGTAATTGGTGCACTCCGTAAATGTATTTTTATTACGAAAATCTACATAGAGAATCAGAAAGCTTTATTTCTCACTGATGTAACATCTAACCCCGAACTATTGATCTATGGTGGAGTGGAGGCCCTGGGGAGAAAAAAGACCCCAAGGAAGGCCCCAGATGCGATGGCATGACGATGTCAAGAAAACAGCTGGGAAGAAATGGATTGAGACTGCACAAGACCGAAGTCGCTGGAAGATGCTGAAGGAGGCCTACACCCAAGAGAGGGTCGAAAATGGCTGAGAGAGAGAGAGAGAGAGAGATTAATGGCACGCCAAGTAAAACATACGTATAAGTAGTATGACATTGTTTTCACATACAAAACTAGACCATTATAAACTAAAAAATGTATTGTTTATTCAATATTCAACAACTGATTACATTATTTTCACGTCGCAAACCAACCTAATTTACAGACTGCACTTACTTTTACCTGTTATAGTAAAAAATAACTTTGGTACGTAATGCTGGCTAACTTTCTTCCTGGCATGTCGTAGAAGGTAACTAAGGAATTAGTGGTAATTGGAATCTATTGGGCGATGGCCGAGCCTGTCTTTATTGTTTAATTATAACATCGCAACACCAATATTCATTGTAAAACGTTACCTAGGTGATAATCACTGAAATACTGTACACCACAAAATTGATTTAAAAAGTGAATACATGCATACACATCACGCCCGATTCCCTGTAGAGGGGTAGACAGAGATCATGGATCCCTATCCCGATCCTGACAACCTGGCTTTGCATTGACACTCATACACCTCCTCATACACATTCGACGTGTAGATACTTAGTGTATGTATATGTTATAGTATAAAGTTACCTACTTATACCTTCCCTTACTAACTTAAAGGTACTTACATTTTCCATTACATTGAATTAGGACGCTACTAGTTCGTCTGTACCCAACTGGAATACTTAACTATAAGGGTGCTCTTACAAGGAGAGGTAGCTTGCACAAACGACAAATGCTTTCCCAACCATTAACCCTTGCGGGGTAGTCAAAGGTTCGGGTCCCCGTCTGCGCAATTGCGGAAGTAGTAAAGGCCATCTAAAAACCGCGTGTTGATCAGATAGTCAGTACTCAATGTGATAGGAGGTGAGCTGTGTCGCAATTTACAAGGACTCACTATAACCTGTTCGGGCAACAGGTAGGTTTCCTCACGATGTTTTCCCTCACCGTAATATTTGATGCATTTCGTAAATGTATTTTTATTACGTAGACAATTATTGTAAAATTATTACGTGATGTTATATAATAAACCTCTATATATTACAGAAGAGAATAAATGTAAAAGGTAATGTACTTTCCTGAGGCTAGAGAATTGTCAGGATCTTTTAAGGTGAAGGCCGATAGTCTGCCTATCCTTTTAAGAAAGTACAAGCGTGGATATGTATGTATAGAATTCAACCAATTTTCTCTCAGGAAAGGAGGTGAACAATAAATGTTTTCATGATATTTTAGGCGGTAGTTTGGCTGACTAGGCTGGTCAATGATATGCCTAAATATTCAACAACTGTCATATGTTGAAAGATAGGTAAAATATATATTATTTTTTGTTATATCTTTTACTTTAATCAGTTTTTACAAATCCTTTAACCACGTACCAAAATTAAGTAGACATACACTATTACAAATACCATATCAGAACAGCACTAAGAGAAAATATAGCCTAACTTCTAGCAATATAGTATAAGTTTCCAGTGAGGAAGCACCCTAACAAATAAATTGGATTCCACTACAACTGTTGACAAGCTCGCTTCCTTGCACTAGTAAAAACAGACACTGCTAGACATTGCAGAAATGCATTTAATATATACAGAAATTCCTGTTATATCTTGTTTGACGACCTCCGTGGCGCGATCGGTAACCGCCTGAACGCTAATCGTGAGGTCCCAGGTTCGTTTCCCGGTGGAGGCAGAGTTAAGAAATACTCTTTTCTTCTGCTTTTCTATCTGGTCGTTGAACATATATGCTATATGTGTATTTAACCATTTATGATTACTTTTCATATATATTTCTTAAATACGTTGACTAGTACTCTTAACACAAGTTTTAAATGTACTTAACAAGGGGCTAGTTCAATTGGTGTAATAATGTCCTAAAATATATTATATTATTATATCTTCGTTACTGCATCTGATATACTGAAAGAAAGGGAACTAGTTAATGTACTTTGAGCTTTGAGTAGTATGTCAGACATGATGTAACTTCTATTTTAAGTAATGAACATGATACTATTATATTTCTATCTTCTAAACACATTCATGAAACCGATCAAGTTATTAAAGGTAATTTACCAGAAAACTCAGTTATATTGTATATTCATACCTCACAACAACTGATTAATATTATCGATTTCTAAACTTGAATAAAATTCAATGAATGAACTGAAATTAATTGCATAAAATTTATATTTCAATATATTACATTTAAATATTATTCAAGATATTTTACCCTCATCGTTCTATCCACCTCAAAAGACATTTAAATGCACTAATTTTACGCAATCATATAGGAATGTATTAGTACTATACTTTTTTACTTTTATTGCCTTTACTTATATTGATGTAAAACATTTGGCTTCTAACAACATACTTTGTAGAGAATAATGCACATAATTATATTGATACCTCAAACCTGATATCATATACGTATATTGATACCTTGCAAATTCATTTTTCTTAATCGACTACCAAAATTTACCACTAACACATTTTACCACCATCATTCTATCCACCCCAAAAAGGCAAATAATACTACGTATATACACAACATTATCTACAAATCCCGTAGGTGTGGATAAAGGTATATTAAGCGAATTTTCAGCAATTTTCACTCAACGCAGAATCTGCAAAATGTCTAAGTCCATTCACAGAGTAACTTGGTTTGTTAATTTCACTTAAGGCCCGTTAATTATTCAATTAGCCGGAAGAGGCAGTGAGGTAATTCCGGAAGTTCCCAATGAGGAATTTGGGGCCTTCAAAGGCTGTTCTATAGATATTAGCCAGTGCCTTTGAATGTATATGGTTTGTTGTTTCTTTACATGTGTACATATTTACGTAATAATAAAATATATTAAGATTGAAATTGGCATGCTTCGATGATTTGGACATGTTATGCGGATGAATAGTTATTACATTTGGGGTAAACACTCAAAGAAATATAACGATATTTTCTTTATCTTTTTTTAGCATAGTATTTATTTAAATGTTATTTATTAGGAAGTTTAATCACCAAGGTTTTGTTTAGTGACTGTCCGCAGCAAATTTAATAAAACTTATGAATGTCTACATATATGAACATGGAATTAATAAAATATATTAGTTGTTCAATGAAAGCCTTGAACATGTTAAGTCTACAATTAGCAAAGCTTGGGTCTTGTGTACGACACTAGACTTACGTCATACCCTATGTCACGGTCAGGTTACGCCGTTCTTCATTACATAGTATAAAACAAAGTCGCTTTCTCTGTCCCTATGTCCCTTTGTATGCTTAAATCTTTGAAACTAAACAACGGATTTTGATGCGTTTTTTTTAATAGATAGAGTGATTCAAGAGGAAGGTTTATATGTATAATAACATCCATCAAATAGTGGAGTAGGCGATATATTTTATACCCTTGCGAAGCCGGAGCGGGTCGCTAGTTCTATAATAAACTAATGTGGGATGAATTTTATATCATGAAAACACTGTTACTTGTTCAAACAACCTTTATATTGTGAAAACACTGTGTTTTTTGGAAAATTGTCCCGTGCTAGTTGGGGCGTAAAAAGAATGCTAACTAGCTGCCGTTATTCCCGGCAAGTCGTAGGAGGGACACCGGACTAGGAGTCTAGTTTTGTCCACCTGAAAGAAATTAAGGTATGGAAATGTATATGACTGTATGTAAACACTGAAGAAACCTACCTATACCTCGGAACAGGTAATAGTTAGTTCTCGTAAATAGCGACATGGTTTACCACCAAGTCAGGTTAGATAATGACTATCTAGTAAACATGACTGTGGGTTCGAGGTCGCGATAGAATCACTAATTCCGCAGTTTCCAAGTTGGACACTTGAGTCTCTGACTAGCCAACCAGGGTAAATGGTCGTGAAGGTGTATGTTGCTTTTTTGGAGTTTAGTTGGCTAGTATACCCCTTACACTTCTTCTTATAACTAGTTGACCCCTTAGTTGACTATAACAGTCAGCATGAAAGATAGATAATTTGCAATGTTATACGTCCCATACTAGTACGGGTATAATAATATATTCTTCTTTCTTTCAATTGAACTAGCCCCTTGGTAAGTTCAATTAAGACTTGTATTAAGAGTACTAGTCAAAGTAAATTTATGAAATATTACTCTTTATAGACAAATAAATACATATATAGCATATATAATAAACCAGACTGGAAGCAGAAGAAAACCGAAGTTCTTAATTCTTCCTCCACCAGGAATCAAAACCGAGACCTCTCAATTAGTATTCAAGTATTTCAGCGTGCAAGCCATGAAGGTCGTTAAAAATATATAAAATACATTATATAAAATTGGATCATATATTATTATTTTAACAAGCATATGAAATTCAGTCAGAGTACTGTAATTGGCTACAATCCGGATATTTCTACGAATCCTTAACGAGATCAAACTGGAAAATATTCCTGGTGATTTTAGACTCAAATGCATGGTAGGTATAAGCCTTACAGCTAAAAGTTATTCTTTATTTACAACTCATATAGTAATTCTTTATCACATGAATAGAAACTATATTATTTACAAATAATACAAACAAAAAAAAGACAAACGCGTTCACGATCATTAACCCTTGCGAGCTAATCAGAGGTTTAGGTTTCCATCTCCGCAATTGCGAAGGTAGTAATTCTATGGACATCTCGAACCCACGTGTTGACCAGACAGTACTCAATGTGACAGATAAGCCATATCGTCATTACCTATTAACTATTACCTGTTCGGTGCAGGTAGGTTTCCTCACGATGTTTTCCCTTATCGTATAAATAAATTATTAATAAAACTATAAAAAAAATATTATTATACCTAATCTAAAAATAAACGTTGGTATATGAAATTAGTTCTTGGTATATTTTACGTGTTTTGCTACCGTTTTCTGAAAAGTTGTATTATGATAAGAAAGTTTGATTGAATTTATAACATTCGCCGTATCTTTATGTACTTACCAATAAGAAAGTTAATATAATTTGGAAGATTCTAAATATATTCTCACACCTACGTGAATTTATTTATAGTCAGTTCCAGACATACATATACATCATCCCCGGTTCCAAAGCGGGGTAGGCAGATATATATAGAACAGAGGAGATAATATAGCAGAGATATAATAGCGGCTGTAGCCAAGTGAATAAGACCTCTGATTTCTTATGAGTAAGGACCTAAGTTCGAACTCCGGCTGTGGTATGTATCAATGAATGAAATTGAATAATGTGTTTTTTACGTTAATAGTTTTTATTCGCTAACGTTAAGTAATACATATTGAGGAAACCTGCCTATCTCAACGATATGTAATATAGCCAGTGCGCTGCTGTGTATCAAGTGAAACGAGGGCTTTGAGTGACACGTACCTAACATGCCTTCGATAAATATTGAGACGAGAACTCTAGCCTTTGGCTTTTCCGCCACACGTGAACCGTATTAATGTTTGATATACATAAAGTATATATATTAGGCACCATTTTTTATAAAGTCAATTTTTAAAGGGTCCGATATAAAGGATGCCAAGATAACTAATCTATCCCTATTCAACATTCAAAGCAATATTATTCAAAGAGCAACTGTACCAGGAATAAGCTTGAAAAAGAATGTGTTGACTGTACATTCTTTTTATGTGTTGAATGTTAGTAATCCCTATTTTGAATCCCTAAAACCACTTTAACATACATATCTACATACACACTTGGCGTTTAAATGTACAGTCAACGCTTAAAGTGCAGTCCCAGTAACTTTTTATAAGGTTTACGTTTATAAGAACAAAAGACAATATTTTTCATTTCGAAGCACGCGAACGTATTTTGGCCATGACAACGCATAGTAGCGCCAGTTTTAAAATGCCAAATATTGTCTTTTGTTCTTATAAACTTAAACCTTATAAAAAGTTACTGGGACTGCACTTTCAGCGCTCACTGTACCTATCCCGGGGGAAATTCAGTGTAAGAATTTGAGGTTGCACTACAATACTGGAAAGGCTGCAGCGGGCAATTTAGGTGCTTTGATATGGCAACACTTGGGGTTTTGAGTGTTTTATTTTATTACATATCCATTCACGTCCTTTAATCCCTTTTAGAGTGGATGGAAACTCGTAGTCATAATATCGCTTAAGTCATTTAAGAGCATGAATGTCAGTTTATGGATAATATCATCTAGAAGTCACTTTAAATCATGAATTTTAGTTTATGATCTTAAGTGGACCATTAGTGAATGGTTGCTAGCCGATCACCTTGTTGATTCCATCTACCGATAATCCCTTAGTTGCCTTTTACAACATGTCGGCTGGATTTGTCGCCCGAGACTAGTACGGGACATTTTTTCATATGAAGTATTAAAGTATTGCCCTAGTAAAAGCGTAAATATAATTCTGCCTACGTTTCTAAAATTTTTGGGCTGAATACATACATACATTTCACTTCCAGTTATTATAAATTTACAACAACTGTGTTTATAAAATTTGAATTCATACACATATTATATTGAACATGTTCACATGTTCTTATTTGTTTAAAAAAGTCTCAGTTATCGTATGTCGATAGTAACATTGTCTTACACTACGCTGGTTGCTGACAGTCTATTCAACCTTTAACTACCGAAAGGATAAAAAGACAAACGCGTTCACGACCATTAGCCCTTGCAAGGTAGTCAGAGGTTCAGGTATCCATCTCCACAATTGCGGAGAGAGTAATTCAATGGCCACCTCGAACCCACGTGTTCACCAGATAGTCAGTACTAAATGTGACAGGTGGTAACCCATGTCGCCATTTACAAGCTCTAACTATTACCTGTTCGGGGAACAGGTAGGTTTCGACGGATTTTATTAATGTATTTTTATTACGAAAACGTACATAGAAAATCATTAAACTTCATTTCCATTGGTACATGCTCAAGCGGGATCTGAACCCTGCACCCACTAATACAGAGACAAGCCACAAACAACTGAGCTACATCGAATTCGATGTCAACTTAAATAATGTATAAGTAAATATAATCTATTTTCTTTTCTTTCTCCTATACGTTTGAATACTTATCTGAAATCCCTGTAATTATGATTAATAACTAACGGGATTCATCGCGTAAGTTTTTATATAATAAAGTTGCCTTTATTATATAAAAACTTACGCGATAAGTCCCGTAAATTATTATTAACCATGAGTATAAATCGCGAATCTCTTAAAACTATAATCCCTGTAATTGCTATAAAATATAAGATCTTTCCATTATAATACTATTATACAGAATATTATAAAGCCAAAACAGTGACTAGACGAAGCTAAAATAGCGTACACATATCTGTAGCACACAGTCACCCGACCTTCTCTAGGGGACTTTATTGTATAAGCAAATCAATAGAGAGTGTCTTACGTCCCTTAGGGCTGGTTTATATATGAGCCTTGCTTTTAATGTAGAGAAAGGTTAGGTTAGGTATATATCGTGTGTTTTTACATTGATGTCCTTTATTCCTATTCGTGGTGGACAGAACCTCGGAGATATAATGTCTTCTAGGTCACTGTTTAGCAAGAATATTGGGGTTGCGATGTTATTAAGAAAACATTGATGACAAGTTGCTAGTCTATCACCCAATAGATTCTATTTGCCCGTATTCCCGTGCTCTAGTCTACGATATACCGGGAAGAACGGCAGCTAGCTAGCATTCTTTTTACGTCCCTGCTAACACAGGACAAGGATCTAGTACATAAACCCTTGGTGGGTAGTGAGAGGTACAAAACATTTCCGCAATTGCGGTGTAAGTGATTATATGGCCTCTTCCAACCCTCGTTTTGACCAGATATTCAACAACTAATGTCACTTCTACAGCAAGTCTTAATCCAATACTAAAGCTAAGTTTCAATGAAATGTCACTTCCATTTGACTACTTATTACCTATCCAAAAAATTTGGTAGATTAACTATCATCTTTAATCCACAAACATATATTGTTAATAAATACGAGTATAATAATGTTACAGCACGATCCAGAATAAATAAGGAAAATAATTCAATGCACATCAAAAATACTGAAATGTACACCAAATTATAGCTAAACGCAAGGCAAAGGTTACGTTTGCGTTGTGACTGGTGTATTTTGGTGATGATTATTTTGTTGTACAATCCAGTATTTTTTGGTAGGCGTTTAAACATAAGCCATTAAATAAAATTCAAGAAAATATTCATACAGAGAAACACAAAATATAAACGCGTTCACCATTAGCCAACGGGTAGTCAGAGGTTCAAGTTTCCATCTCCATAATCGCGTATATAGTATTTCTATGGCCACCGCGAACCTACGTGTTGACCAGATAGTCAGTACTCAATGTGTGGTGGTAACCCATGTCGCCAACAAGCACTTTAACTGTTCGGGGAACAGGTAGGTTTCCTAACAATGTTTTCCCTCACCGTAGTATACACAGTGCAAGAATCTAATCCAAAATGAATCATAGACTTACAAGCAATGATAAACTATCATAAAATAGTGTCTATTAATGTATCAAGTGTAGACTGGCCCTAATATTTCCACCATTGTTATTCTGTATTCAATTTGTGGACAAAAGTAAGCACAATAGTATATTATTTCTTGGCGCGGCCATTTAATCATGTTGTGAGTGCAAAAGCAAAGACTATGCTTCACACAAACTAATAAAACAAACAAATACATTCACATCACGCACGTTTTCTGTAGAGGGGTAGCCAGAAATCTTGAATCCCCATTATTTCCGATCCTGACTAACTACTATAGCTTCGTTGAGTCATACACCTCTTTATACACACTCATATAAATATAATCATATTTCTGATATTTATGCTAAAAGTCTAGGAGTTATCGTAAGTTTGTCTGGATCAGGAAAAATGGAGATCCGTGATCTCTGCCTACCCCTCTACAGGGAATCAGGCGTGATGTGTATCTATGTATGTATGAGTTATCGTGAGTATTGAGAATCTTTTATTCATAAGGAAATAAAATCACTTATTGATTATCAAAACCAAACTTTTTTTGATCAAAACATGTGTCATTAGATTAAACTCTATCTTAAAAATAAATCTAATGAGACTAATTAAACTATTGGCAATACGTAAAGAAAAAAGTGCAGAAAAAAAATGCCAAGAAACTCTGCAGACAATTTTTACAGGAAATTACAATTTTTACTGTATACCAATGTTCCATTTATCACAATCCCAATATTCATGTTAAAAAGTGACCTAAGATATATCTGCAAGGTTCCATCCACTCCAAAAAAATTAAGGGGCGTGAATATATGTATATAAGATTACATATCATGAAAGGGAAACCGATTGAATAACGACTTAATAAAATAAACATGAGGCGCAAAAAAATACAATAAAAAGAATGAATTTGAAAAAAGCAATAAGGAAAAACCTTTCCAAAAGACAAACAGGAAAAATCCTATATATTGACACAATTTGAAATTTCACCACCTTTTTAATAAATAAGTATTATTGCCTTATATAAATAAAGGAGAATGAAAATCTAATAGACGATATGCTAGCAACCTATCACTAATATTGTATATTGTTTTCAGATAGACGCTATATTGAAAAAAGGTGACGTTAGGTGTACCTATAACCGCCAAGAGTGTATGAGAAGATGTATGAATGTCAATGAAGCGAAAGTGGTCTGTCAGGATCGAGACAAATGGGGATCCGTGATCTCTGCCTACCCCTCTACAGGGAATCAGGCGTGATGTGTATGTATGTATGTAGTTTGACGACCTCCGTGGCGCGGTTAGTTAACCACCTGAACGCTAATCGTGAGGTCCCGGGTTCGATTCCCAGTGAAGGCAGAGTTTTCTTCTACTTTCCAGTCTGGTTGTTGATTATGTATACTAAATATGCGTTTGTCTATATATAATAAGAATATATTTCTTAAATACACGTTGACTAGTATCCTTAACACAAGTCCTAAATTAACTTACCAAGGGGCTAGTTCAATTCGTGTAATAGTGTCCCAATTATTATTAAATATTATATGACTTCAAAACACCAATATATATGCTACTAAGTGACCTGGCGATGGGCTAGCAACCTTTTACCAATATTACTCAATGTCACGACCCTTACAGTATTGCTAAAGGTAACTATGTAGTCTAGCTACCCCGGAAGGGAATGAGGGTTGTGAGTGTATATGCATCAAAAAGTAACATATAATAAATCAGAATATTTTTTTATTGTATATTAAATTTTATTTACATGAAGTGATACATCAAATTAATAGTGCTAAATAAATAAAGATAAAGTCTTAAAGCTAAATATATTTACAAATAAAATATATCTGTAAAAATCACTGGCAGTAAGTAGGAAGTGTCCCAAGAAGGCTGAGCTTTTTAAGTCCTAATTTAGACATATAAATAAAACCTAGGAAGCAACATTATTTGAAATGTTCTCTATAGCAATTATAAAAACAATTAGACCTACTTCATTTTCTTTACACTTCCATTTTCTCAAACGGAACTGAAACTGGTGAATTTAATAAATAATTGACCATTTACAAATTGAACGGTCAACCGTCCATTCCCCTTAATACTTTTTGCGACGCCACAACATAAATAATGCACTTACCAAATAAAGACCCAAAAAGGCGAATGCGTGCTAGTGTGGGGACGTAAAAAGAATGCTAACTAGCTGCCGTTCTTTCTGGCATGTTGCGAAAAGTGGCTATGGCTCTAGGGGTAAATGGAATGTATAACTGAACTAATGTAACTGAATATAGTATACTCGTATAACTGTAGAATTTCAATGCTAAGAGACAACCAGTATCCGGCAAATGTTTCGACTTTCAATGATGTATACGACATGCCGGAAAGAACAGCAGCTAGTTAGCATTCTTTTTACTTCACAGATTATCACAGGTCTATTCTTCCCGACATGTAATAGGAGGCGACTAAGAGGCGATCTATTTTTGACGATGGGCTAGCAACTTATCACCAATGTTCCATATAACATCACAACCCAACTATTCATGCTAAAAAGTGACCTTGGAGTTATTGTATCTCCTGAAAGGGATTAAAGGACGTGAATGTATAGGTATGTATATTTAAAAGATTTATTGTGAAATGCTAACTTAACATACATACACATCACGCCTGATTCCCTGTAGAGGGGTAGGCAGAGATCACGGATCCCCATTTGTCCCGATCCTGACAGACCACTTTCGCTTCATTGACACTCGTACATCTTCTTTATACACACTCGGTGGTTATAGGTACTCCTAACGTCACCCTTTTTCAATTTAGCTAACTTAACGTAAAAGTATGAAAGAAAACTTTCATATTATATGTCAATAAATAACCCTACCTAAATAAACGTCAACCATATTTAGCCCCACCGGGAATTGAACCCGGAACCTTTACAATACGAAATTGAATTCTCATGTACATATTTATCCAGTTTTTCGTTATAACAAAAAAGGCTGTTGATTTTGTTTGTAAAGGTCATATGGAGTAAATATTATTTTTACTACAGATTTCGATAATTGCTTTTCAATACATATGTATGTATTTCTAGAGTTGTAGTAAGAGGTGATTTAGGAGTTACAGGTCTATAGAACCTAACCAGGCTTAGTAGCTAGTATATCAATGTCATCAAAACTCGGATAGGTTTCCTATATATGACCTAGGAGTCTTTATATATCCCAGGTTCTGTAAGTTATTATAATTTTAAGAGATTCGCAATTTATACTCATGATTAATAACTAACGGGACTTATCGCGTAAGTTTTTATATAATAAAATTACGTGACCATGGCAACGTAGCCGAAACGTCGGGTTAATAAAGGTAATTTTATTATATAAAAACTTACGCAATAAGTCCCGTTAGTTATTAATCATGAGTTATTATAAGTCTGAGTTATTATATGTTCTAGTCCCTTAGTAGGCTCCTACGACATGCTGGGAAGAACGGCAGCTAGTTAACATTCTTTTTACGTCCCGGGCTAGCACGGACCACTTTGGACTATCTATACTACTAATTGATGTTAGTAAATCCCTATTTTGAATCCCTAAAACCACTTGAACATACATGTCAACATACACACTTGGCGTTAATATGTACAGTCAACGCTGAAAGTGCAGTCCCAATAACTGTTTATAAGGTTTACGTTTATAAGAACAAAAGAAAATACTTTTCATTTCTGAGCACGCTAACGTATAGTAGCCAACACAATACACAGTGGCGCCAGTTTTAAAATGTAAAATATTGTCTTTTGTTCTTATAAACTTAAACCTTATAAAAAGTTACTAGAACTGCACATTTAGCGCTGAATATATCTAAATACATATTTATCTATTCCATCAAAGAAAAACAACCGCATAAGTAAATAATCCCTATTTTTAACCCCTTAAACCAATTAACAATCCAATTCAAATAGGCACTTCCTCCAAAAAGCACTTCAACATACACATTCGTCGTTTATAGGTACTTCTACACCCTTGTACACAGCCAATAATAGCACCTAGAGTCGTGAAATGGCCAAAAATAGACATTGTTCACTCCATTGAAATGTTGTGAGTGAAAACAGTAGTGAGAGGCGCTATTTCAGCTTCTCTGAAGTGAATTGGCACTACGCCAACTCAAATACAGAATAACAGAGCTGGAGAAATTATATACGTATATGTATACGACCTTTAGTCACTTTCGAGGTGGACAGAAGTACGGAAAGATGATAGTATTACGATAAATATAAACGTTGCTCTCCAGTGGTTCTGACATTAAACCAGCGTTGCGTTTGCCACCAGTCGCAACAAACCCAGCTGAGTTAGAACCCTTTTGCTGCGATAATAACATGCACAAGTTATACCCCTTAGTTTGTAAGTTTTTTATTGTAAACGTTTTTATATAACGTTTTTTATATAACGTTTTTGTATTGTGTATATTTTAGTGGCTGTAAATAAACGTTTTTTATTATTATTATTATAAATTCGGCGTAACTCAGTCGATGAGGACTTGACTATGTATCAGTGGGTACAGACTGCAAATTTCTAAGCATATAATAAAAATGAAGTTTCCTGTTTTTCTATGTAAATTTTTGCAATAAAATTACATTTGCTAAAATCACCTGATACTACAGTGAGGGAAAACAACGTGCGATATTTCTTAAATGTACTTTAACTATTACCCTTAACACAAGTCTTGATTATACGGAGTAAAGGGCTAGTTCAATTGGCATAATAGTGTCCTAAATATAATATAAAATTCTATAGTTACATTCTTCGAAAGGCGGGTGCATGTAGCGTGAACAATATGATGATGTACAGATGTATGATGATGTATAATATGATGTATAGCATATATGAGAAGGTTAAAGCTATTTAACGTTAATGGGTGTGAGAGAACCAACAGAGATTTGTCACCCATTCCAGGTGGGGATCGATAGTCTCTGCCTATCCTGTTGAAGACGTAGAGGCGTGAATAGATGTACAAAGCTTAAGTTCAGGAATAGTTACCTGATTCTTAACTCAACTTTTTCTTCTTCTTCCTTTCGTATTATGCACTACAAAGCAAGACCATTGAAGCGTGAAAGCCTTAGAAACCTTTGTGGAATAAAGTCAGCTCATTAAAATTATAGTTTAAGTCCTAAAGATATATTTTATATTATATTGGCAGATATATATTTTTTTAAGTATATTTAGCTTTAAGATTTTATTTTATAATTATTAGTTTGATATGGATACCTGAGCCTCTGACTACCCCGCATGGGTTAATGGTCGTGAACGCGTTTGTCTTTTGTCTATATTGTTATTAATCTTTGGATAACAATGAACTAGGAGAGTTAAAGAGACGAATATAGATGAGTTTTGACTAAAAAGTTTTTCAAACATACATAAAATATCACAGTACCGTGCTAGTCTTCCCGCCATATCGTAGGAAGCAACTAAGGAACAAGGGGTGTATGGAATCTATTGGGAGATGGACTAGCAACCTATTACTAATGTTTCATATAATATCCCAACCCCAATATTTATGCTAAAAGTGACCTAGGAGATATTTTTTCTCGGAGGTAATACTTTGTTTATAAAATATACGCGATAAGTCCCGTTTTCATGTAAAATGTATGAATTTATATGTACGTTTATTATCATAATTATTTATTATGGCCATAGAATTACTACCGTCGCAATTGCGGAGATGAACATCTGAACCTCTGACTACCCCGCAAGGGTTAATGGTCGTGAACGCGTTTGTCTTTGTTTGTCTATATTGTTGTTAATCTTTGGATAATAGTTATGTTTTTACTAAAAAGTTTTTCAGACAATTAACATCAAACGTGCTATTTGGGACGTAAAAAGAATACTAACTAACTGCCGTTCTTTCCGGCCTATCGGAAGCGACTAAGGAACTAGAGGTGAATGGAATCGATTGGGTGATGGGCTAGCAACCTTTTAGCAATGTTCTATATTCGTCACATATCTTATATTTATGCTAATAAGTGACTTAGGAGATATTTTCTCTCCGAGGTAATACTTTATTTATAAAATATATGCGTTAAGTGCCTTTGCTTGTAAAATGTATGAATTTATATGTACGTATATCGAACATATCTATGACAAAGATGCACAGTCAACTCTCTGACTACCCCACAAGTGTAACCAGTCATGAAGCCTTTATTTTGTATTATCATTGTTGTCATCATATCATATTTTCCGGTGTTAAGGAAATGATGAGTCACTTTTGTTGACACAACTCGAAGTTACTTAACTTGACTGTCACCGTGACTATCATGATTTGGACAAACATTATTAAAGACCTCCTGTAACTATGGTTACCATAAAACACATATACATTCGCGTCTTTTAATGCCTTTCCGAGTGGACAGAACCTTAGATGGAGTATAATATCTCCTAGTTTATTATGAATATTGGGATTGCGATGTTATAACGGAACATAGGTGACACGTAGCTAGTCTATCGCCCAATAGATTCTAATAACGACATGCCAGGAATAACGGCAGTTAGTTAGCGTTGTTTCGTTTTGCTTTTATATTGCACATTGGTTAGAGATTGCTATTCCCATTCATTTAATTGCGATTTACTCTTAATCCTAGTCGCCTTCTATGATGTACCTGAAAGATCGGCAGGTAGTTAACATTCTTTTTAAGTACTAGGTTAGCAAGAACTATAGAAGCAAGGGTTATTATAACTCTTTCTTTATTATATTTATTTTTAAAGAGCTGGTTACCAAAGGAAAACTGGTTTGTTCAATTTCTATGCAAATGTATTAAAAAATACAATTTCGTAATGCACCAACTACGTAATTTTACCATTTCTCACGTTCGGTACTATAATCTGGTACACCTTTGAGTTAATGGACTTAAAAGTGTTAGTTTTCAGTTTATTCCTTTACCTAAAGTTATTGCAACATAATCAATAGCCAATATTGTATCCAGCGCTACCTTTTGTTATATTTGTCGAATAGGAATCCATATATCTGTCTATCCTTCTAGGGAAAGGTCATGATGTATACGTTATCTTACAATTGTATACTTGCATGCAAGTTCTTGCAAACTGGAAACGTCCCTTAAGAAGCGAAAGTAAATACAGTGTAACATCGAGTATTTACTTTGCTGCTACGACTCGACGCTCGTAGCAATTCGTAGCACGAATCATCCGTGCTACGGTTCTGGAATCGTAGTAACATATTTTCGATTTTGTCACATGGTTATGTAACTCACGTATGATTTTTAAATGAGAGTAGACAGTGTAATAATGCTTAAAGTGATATATGTAGAGAGTTTAGGTACAAAAGGGATTAAAGGACTTAGATATGTATATATTTCATTGGGTTTTTAATCTCTTTAAATTCTTACTGAAAAATTAAAATTTTAAATGAATGTTGTTTGATAACTTAAAGAGTATTTCATTCATATCTACATACATATATTTACACCTCTTTCTCTATATGGGTAGGGACTAGTGTTTCATAAATAAATATATATTACACTATAAAAAATTGTAAATAAAAAAATTGTTCTTTCAGATTATCATTTTCAATACTCGGTCGTATCTACCACATCAAAGCCCATTCCTTTATTGATTTATTAACAGTAAAGGTGAATAAAAACCACGTAAAAGCTTCATACACTCAACTTATTAAGGTCATTAATCCCTTTCATCAAAAAGTCATATGAAGCATTTATCAAAATAAGTAGGCACAGAAAAATTACTCGGACACTATTAGATAATATATACGAGTATAATATTTTACCTCTTTTTGAATAGACATTGATATCCTGTGCTGGTATCGGACAGTAAAAGAATGCTAACTAGCTGCCGTTCTTCCTTTTATGTGGTTGGAGGTGACTAAGGAACTAGGGGTAAATAGCATCTATTGAGCGATAGGCTTGCTACCTGTCACCTTTATGACTTTATTGTTCCATTATGACATCGTCGCCAATAATTCACGATAAAAACTGACCTAGGACATGTTATGTCTCCGAGGTTCTGTCCAATCTGAAAGGAATTAAAGGACGTGAATGTGTATGTATGTACTTCCTAATAAAATATATGCTATATTTCGTAATTTATACCTTTTTATACCCCTACACAGATACATACATATACTAACGCCTCTACGTCCCTAAGGGCATAGGCAGAGACTATAAATCGCCACCTGGAATGTACCTGACAAATCTCTCTTGCTTCACTCACACCCATAAACCTTCTCATACATGCTCTTATATTCTTCACTCTACGTACTACTTGAGAAGAATGTTTCCAATTTGATCTGCATAAGTTCTACCTTCCACTTTGGCTTTATAGATTCCTTTTGTTCTCCATTCATCCATCATATACGGATACATACATATACCTCCGTATAACAAGTCTACCGTGTAACACGCACTTAATGGGCATCCCTTCATTGATGTAGCCCAACAATACACAGAGGGCACTAGCAGTCAAATTGGATACGGTATTACGGCATTAACATTAACGTAACGACCTTACCACAAAGCTTAAAGGACGAAAGTAGATGTATGTAGTACATAAATAACATACATACGCGACGACCTCCGTGGCGCGATTGGTTGAGCAACTGAACGCTAATCGGGAGGCCCAGGTTTGATTCCCGGTGGAGGCAGAGTTAAGAACTACGCTTTTCTTCTGCTTTCCAGTCTCGTTGTTGATTGTATATGCTATATGTGTATTTATCTATTTATAATAAGTATATATTTGTAAAATATACGTTGACTAGTACACTTAACACAAGTCTTAAATGTACTTAGCAAGGGACTAGTTCAATTCGTGTAATAGTGTCCTACAATATATAGTATACATAAACATTCAAGTCCATTAATCCCTTTCAGGTTCAACAGAACCTTGGAGTCATGAAAACATGTACAGGTCACTTATTAGCATGCATTGATTGCAGTTGATACCCCTACACAGATACATATATATACGCACCCTCTACTTCCGTCAGGGGATAGATAGACTATCGCCACCTGGAACGATTCTGAAAAAATATCTCATGCTTCACTCACACCCATCAACCTTCTTATACATGCTCTTCTGTTTTTCTAGAGAAAAATGTATACAATAAGATCTGTGTACGTTTTATATCATTAAAAGTTTTGATGTCACATGGAATATAGGTGACAGGTTGTAAGCCTAACGCCAAATAGATTACGTCCCTAACGGGATTACTACATAAATGAGAGCTAGTTTATATACAAATAGAGAAATATTATTGCTAGTATATACTAGGTATTTCAAATTATTATTTAGCTATTTACGTTCCAACAAAACGTAGAAACTATTTTATGTGACAATATAGTAAATCAGCATGTCTAATTTTATCAGTGAAGTTTCTTATTAATACAAAAACTTTTATGAGAGATAATATTTTTGTTTTTTCCTCAACGTGAATAAAGTTATTATGGTTTCCGCTTACGAGAAAAATTAAAGTAATGGTTAAAGTTTTGTTAATATATCATCCAATAGAGAGTGTAGTCTTAAATTAAGCTTTAAGTTTGTATTTAAACCAACGTAAATCTACTTACTAAATGTAAATATTTAGATAACGATTTAACAAACCAAAAACTATGCGATTGACTTCCGCAGTATCTAAGTAAGATGACATTAATAAATGAATGCTATACATTTGACATACATATACATGCATGTTCTCTAATCCTTTTTGGGTCGGGCAGAACATCGAAGACAGGGAAACATCTCCTTTTAACACTTTTTCACTCACTTTTTAGCATGTATATTGGGGTTGTAAAGTGATATGGTAAGAACATCGGATTGCTCTTAGATCATCGTCCAATAGATAATACCACTGGTCTTTAGTCACCTCCTACGACATGCCGGGAAGAACGGTAGCTATTTAACATTCTTTTACGTCCCATATTAGCATGGTTATCTCAGGGCCTGAAGCGTATTTGGTAGCGATCGATAGTCTCTGCCTATCCCGTTGGGAGGCTAAATTTCGATTAAAGCCTTAAGTTATTCAAAGGCACATTTAAATCACACTTTGATAAGCCTCCCCATAAATCTGTCATTGCCGATTAGGCCTAATATATCTTGGCTTACCAATAGGCATTAGCAATTAGGGTAAATGGTAAGACTGGTGTAATTTATGGATTGATTCAGTTTATAATGTAAATATATAATAATACCCATTTATATTGTAAATATAAATAGTCCTCTGCTAGTCTAAGACGTCAAAAGAGTGCTAACGAGGTGACTAAGGGACTAAGCGTAAATAGAAACTATTGGGCGATAGGCTACCAACTTGTCACCAATGTTCTGTTTTAACATCGCAACCCTAATATTCATGCTAAACAGTAACCTAGGAGATAATACATCAGCGAGGTTTTGTCCACGCCGAATGGGAATAACGGACGTGAATGTAAACATATATGTACATATAAGTAATATGAGTTAACTAAAGTATTGAGTTGATATTATTTCCATAATCTGTAGACACACGAAATCCGAAATTTACAAAATAGATTCTTACCGAAATATAGTTTTTCCCTTTCTATTTACATGACAGCAAAATGGAACATTATTTAATATACCATCGCCCTCGTCCTTTAATCCTCGTAGTCTCGATATATTCTCGGAATCATACATATGTCTTGAGTGTAGTGTACCTAAGTCTAAATTGATTATGAAATTTAACTGTAACATTATTTCTATTGACTGCAACATAATTGCAATAACGTATGGATTTTATAACGTTGCATATTGCATTTTTTTGTAATATTATTTACAATTAAATGAATTCTAATTAAATACGAGTATGCTCTTTCATTTGGATTACCGAATAAACGACACGAATATTTGAAAATTATGGATTTTAATAAAGTATTTTTAATCGATTACACCATGAAACAACATTTCATGAGGTATTGATGTTGTCATTGAGTTTGCTAACCCATTGTCTAATGAATTCAATGTATACCTAGTACCTTAGTCACCTCCTAAACATACCGCAAAAATAGGCAGTCAGTTAGCACTATATTTACGTCTTTGTTCGACAAAAAGGAAAGTAAATTCACTTATACCGCATAACCGTAAAGGCCGAAACGCCAACAAAGTCCCTCACATAAAGATTTTGTCCCTTCAAAGGGCCTCATAACTCCCCCATTTTAATAAAGTGTGGCTCTATAAAATTGGGGTCGTGTTATGTGGTCACAAATACTCCTAACCGCCGGAGAATTCTTTTCATAGTACTTAATAAAATGTAGGAAGTAAGTGTCATTTTGTTTGGACTGAGAAATGATGATGTTTGATAAGTTTTTATTCTCTTACACGATACAAACTGTTATGTAAGAATGAAGTAAGATATAAAAACATAAAGCTTCTGTATTTTTGCAGTGTTTTGCTTCGTTATGAAAACTTTAGACAGTAAATAATAAATTTATCGATAAAAGTCAGTGACTGGATTAAAGCAAGTAATCATTGCAGAAAAATTTAATTATATACATGTTGTATACACTATATTACTTCTGTTTTTAATATTGTTATTTAGTTATTTAAACTCATCAATTTGATTACGTGACCATAGAAAAGAATTAATTACTCAAAGACAAATGCGGTCATTACCCTTAGTCCCTTGCGGGGTAGTCAAAGGTTGGCCAGATAGTCAGTACTCAATGTGACAGGTGGTAAGCCATGTCGCCATTCTCGAGTACTAGCTTTAATTTGACACGTAATTAATACATGAGGAAATATTATAAGAATGGTAACTATACATTTCCTTTGCTAAAAATTCGGGAATTTCTCTATAACATTACCAAACATTTACAGCGTCAAATAAGACCTATATACAATCACAGCCACCTCCTAGACTAGTTCAAAACAACGTCAATTCTATCATTAGTAGCAGTAACAGTAGTAGTTACTATCCTCACAAATCATTTTGTCCAGTTAGTAGAAAATAACATTACCCTGCGTGATTTACTATCTCGCTAACGATACTCTAATGGGTAGATGCAAATTAAGCGTAACTTGATTACAATTTGCCATGACGTCATTGGGATGGTTTTGTCTATAAATACTGGGTCTGTACTTGGATGTATAAGAAAGTTAACTATTTGCCGTTCTTCTTTGCCGTAGAAGGCAACTAAGGGATTAGGGGTAAACGGAATCTATTGGGCGATGGGATAGCAATCTGTTTCTAATAGTCCGTGTAAGATTACAAATCCAAATATTTATGCTAATAAGTGACCAAGGAGATTTTATAATAATATTTATAATAATAATTTTATCTTATTTTTATAATGATCTTTGGACATTATTACACCAACTGAACTTGGTAAGTTCATTTAAGGCTTGTGTTAAGGGTATTAGTCAACGTATATTTAAGAAATATATACATATTATACATAGATAAATACATATATAGCATATATAATCAACTATAATATTTCATGATCTCTGCCTACTCCTCTACAGGATATAGGCGTTAGGTATATATACGTGTATATTATATGTATATACATAGTTTCGAAGTACTTTTCATTATACCTTGCTTATTTTTTACTGTCTTTTTTTTCGTAGAAACTGCCCTTCAAGTATTCAGAGCCCATCAAAATGTTAATATGGTCATCAAAGCCTGTATTTAAGTGGAAAGTACATCGAAATGAGAAAAATAAATATGTGTTTACTTATACAGCTTAGAACCTGTTAGTTATACACACTTATGAAACAGACTATCTGGTCAACACGTGGGTGCTATGTAACGATATAATTACTAACTTCGCTATTGCGGACATTGGTATACGAACCTCGGACTACCCCGCAAGAATGAAACTGAAATAAAAACAAAGAACCAATCACTGACAATAATTTGAAATCGAGAGATGCTATCTTTGTAGTATCAAAAAGAAATCAATTCGGATAGTCTGCAGTATCGGTATTTTATCATTATACAACCACAATACAACCATTGGTGATATTATTTGAGCAAGTTTCAATGTCGTGATGCTAAATAAATATTTAATATTAAAAAACCACAGTTTTCGATCTCAAATTTAATAATTAATACATATTCCTAATACCTTAACACTTTCTCGACCTTTAAACCACTACGTTAATCAGAGGTTCGCGTTTCCATGTCCGCAATTGCGGAGGTAGTAAAGTATGGGCACTCGAACCCACATAACTATTTAACACCTACAAACGTAATTTATTCATAGTTCATTCGAAACGATATAACACCAATAGTAAACGCCAAACACGTATTAAATTAAGACACGTTTCGTATTGGTTTATGATTATCTCGTAAAAGTAAACTTTGAAATGTAATGGTCTTACCTCCTGCCATTTCAGTACTTATAATTCTAAATTTAAATTCAGTAATTACTAATGATAAATATATTGTTAGTTGTCTATGGTTCGTCAAAAAAGTCAGCAGCTCAGTTATATTTGAAAATACGAATAATTATTTTCGGCTGAATATTTAATCAATTGTGATGGCTAAAAATGTTTGCTTTGGGATTATATTTGGATCCTCAACTGGAACGAACCGAAGAACAAGGGAGAGGAGAAGAATTGGACTTCGACTTCGTTTTTCTTCGGTTGTAGCGGCTGGCAGCGTTGGTGTAACCATGGCGACTGAATAACAAGTGCAAACGCCGTGGCATCAGTGTACTTGAGCCGACTTATTAAAGAAACAAAATATATATATCATTCATCTTGAAGACAGTAATGCGCTAATCTACTTAAGATATTGCTAATAAATTAAGGTTACGTAGGAGCCGGCCTAATAAGACATATGACAGTCAGATACACGCTATATTGAAAAAGGATGACGTTATGAATACCTATAACCAGCGAGTGTGTATGAGAAGATGTATGAGTTTCAATGAAGCGAAAGTGGTCTGTCAGGATCGGGACAAATTAGGATCCGTGATCGCTGCCTACCCCTCTACAGGGAATCAGGCGTGATGCGTATGTATGTATGCTAATCTTGTGTTTATACTTTAGTAACATATAACTGACTGTTTTACATACATAAATACGTACATAAATATTCACGTCTCTATGTCCCTAATGGGATAGATAGAGACTATCTATCGCCACCTGGAACGATCCTGACAAATCTCTCTTGCTTCACTAACACACATAAAAGAAAACCATAATAGTGAGTCGTTTTTTTCACCTTTTACACTATGCTGAGATGTAGTCAGGATGTATAAAGCCAAAGTGGAAGGTAGAGTTGGACGGGGTAAGCCACGTATAATTTATACAGATCAAATTGGAGACATTCTTCTCAAGGCGGATGTATGTATATGAAGAATAGAAGAGCATGTATGAGAAGGTTAATGGGTGTGAGTGAAGCAAGGGAGATTTGTTTGGAACCTTCCAGGTGGCGATTGATAGTCTCTGCCTATCCCATTAGAATATCCCGGAATATCAGCGTTGGCAGTCTGAATTTCACAATCAACATTAGCTGAGACAAAGCCTATTCACACTTGCGCGGGGTTGCCATGTGCGCTTGGTTCCATTAATGTAAATTATTATATATCTATTTCTCTATTTGTGTATATGTAGTACTGCGTCTAGTCTGAATAAGAGGAATTTTATTTTATTTTATTAGGGACGTAAAAGCGTCAATATATGTATGTATGTAACATGAAAGTACATATAAAAGAGAAAATATATTTTTATATTAATAACCAAATATACATTGCGTGACACTATAAAAACCAAATAGCAGGATGTGACAAATGGTGTTTTTTCCTGTTCCCTCATACATAATGCAGAGGCGATGGGATAGCAACGAAAATAGGCTAATGGGCCAACAGTCTACTAGCACTTATTTATAGCCTCTTTATTCTGTGAAATCGCAAATATCACGACTATAAACTAAAGAGGGGTGGACAGTTAGGGATGATGTATGGGAACAAATAGTCCTGAATAATATTTTGTTTAGTAAATGGTGACAGGGTTTACTTCCTGTCATATTGAGTACTGACTTTCTAGTCAACACGTGGGTTGACAATGAATTACTAACTTCGTAATTACGAAGGACATCCGAATCTCTGACTACACCGCTAGGGTTAATAGTCGTGCCAGCTCAAGATTGCGACAGAACTTCTTTAGATAGCTTTAATTCTATTTAACATGATATTAGTCGTAGATTATATATCGGCATAGACATATTTTATATACGCCGGTCCTTTAAATCACCTCTTAAAACCTACTATAAAGTACTTATCAAGTAGATTTTATATCTCTGAACTTCTATTTACCCCGAAAGGGATTAAAACATACATATAAATATATTTATGTATATTCTAGGCATATAAACTCGTCCTAGACAATGACTTACAGAATACGCTCTCTACATACACACACGCTCGATTTAAATTATTCTATCCAGAACACTAGATCAGGGCGTGCGTTTGACATATCACCATTCATCTTTATCAAGGGATGACAGCGACATAACTTCAACCCATCCTCTCAGGGAAATGGGGTTTAATGAAATTCCTAACATGTGGAAGATTATTAGCGTATTATATATATGCATATTTATTAATCTTTTAGGGGTGGACAGAACATTGGTGACATAATTAAAGTTGATTACTTTTTGTATAAGTATCGTAGTGATTTTTTGTTGGAGTTGGAATAATAATAATATTTTGGACATTACACCAATTGAACTAACCCCTTGGCAAGTTCATTTAAAACTTGTGTTAAGGGTATTAATCAAGGTATATTTAATAAATATATACTTATTATACATAGATAAATACATATAAACAACCAGACTGAAAAGCAGAGCGTAGATCTTAACTCTGCCTCGCGATTAACGTTAAGGTTCTAACCAGTCACATTGGTAGTCACATCAATATTGGTAGTGTCATATTCATTAGTTACATAAGAACTTAGGAATTAGGTTTAATTGAATATAATGTGCAACCAGTGAGATAGGTTAAAATAGTAGTTAGTATAAGAAGGTGTATGAGTGTCAATGAAGCGAAAGTGGTTCGTCAGTATCGGGACAGATGGGGATCCGTGATCACTGCCTACCCATCTACAAAGAAAGAGGCGTGATGTATATAGTAAAGCTTGCACTCAAAAATACTATTAAAAATATACCTAAAGTAACCTTTATAAAGCTTATTAAAGCAGCTGGTAACATTATTTAAATCTCGGCAAAGAAAATCAAAAGACGGCGTTCACGACCATTAACAGGGGGTAGTCAGAGGTTCAGGTCCATCTCCGCAATTTTGAAGGTAGTAATTCTAGGGCACCTCGGACCCTCGTGTTAACCAGGTATTCAGTACTCAATGTCACAGGTGGTAAGCCGTGTCGTCATGTACAAGCACTAACTATTATCTGTTTTGGGAACAGGTAGGTTTCCTCACAATATTTTCCTCACCGTAGTATTTGTATATATAAAATGTACATAGAAATTCATGAAACTTCATTTACATTGGTACATGTTCAAGTGGAATTTGAACCCTGCACCCACTGATACAGAGTCAAGCCCCAAACAACTGAGTTACGCCAAAAAACTATAAAATATACGCCTAAAGTAAGCTATATAAAGATTATCGTGGCAGCTGGTTACAATATTTAAATCCCAGGTTTCTTCAATATGATGGTAATAAAAGTGTGAACTTAAGTTGCTTCCATTTTCATCCGGAATTATTCAAGAGGCACCATCCGGTATATTACAAAGAAACGCTGAAATTACTTGTTTACATCTTTTTCTTAGGTCGTGCAAGGTTCATACTAGGACAGACTCGAATATAATAATATTTATGCACCCTGGGACCAAAATCCACTATTGCTTTACAAAATCGTAGTTCTATTTCACTTCAGTTATGGTCTGAAGTGGTTCGTGGTGTTCAAAAATGTAAAATTTCGCAATTTGAAACATAAACTTGACACTTTTGCAAGCCCTCAATGGTAAAATTTGACACTTTTGCTGCTCCGCTTACAAATTCACACCGTAATTGAAGTGCTATTGAGCTACAATTTTAATAAAAAGCATAACTGTACTTGAGCCCCTGGGTCACCGGTCACCAACACAAAAGGGCTACTGTATGGATTAGCTGATTAAAGGAATATTATTAAACCAAATTGTCATGTACATAAAAAGTGTGACTTGATGTAGTTCCGTCGTTTAGGGCTTGACTTTGTATCAGTTGGTACAGAATACAATCCACGGAGCATGTACCAATGGATATAAAGTTAATAGTTAAATGCACAGACAACTACGATGAGGGAAAATATTATGGAGAAAACTTTTCCTCGAAATCTGTGTTTGCAATGGTGATACCTCCTACCACCTATCACTTTGAGGTCTGACTATTTGGTTATCACGTGGGTTCGAGGTGATCAATACATACATGTACATTCAATCTCTTTCAGTGAAGACAGCACCTCAGAGACCTTAACACCATCTAGGTCTTATTTTTGCCTAAATATTGGGATTGTAGTGTCATAACGGAACATTGGTGACAGGTTGCTAGCCCTTGGCTCAATAGACTTCATTGCCCCTAGTTAGCATCCTTTTTACGTACTCGTTAATATGTTTTGATCATAATAAACTGAGTTATTGATGACAGGTTGCTAGCCTATCGCTCAATAGATTTCATTGCCTCTAGTTAACATCCTTTTTTTACGTACTCGTAAATATGTTTTGATTATAATAAACTCAATTATTATATTTTGATAATAATAAAGTAACTAATACACCTCATAGTGTGACCTAATAATAGCATTTCGCTAGCTACCTGAACAGAAGGCGTTAGATACGGAACTTTGTCTAGGCGGAGAGCTACGAAATTGCATCAATTCCTAAGAAACACTCCATGTGAATAACATTTAGGGAGACAAAAGACTTATTGATAGTGTTAAGGCGATGAAAAGTAATAGGTTGGAGTCTATCTGTCCCACGAACCAAATATAAATATAGAATTTTAATTGGTGCGGAGTCTAAAAATGTGTAGTAGAAAGAAGATACCTAATTTGATTGGCCGATGCCGTGTTTTGATTGGTTGTAATATCTCCCCTCCATCCCGCGTACCTCGTTTCACCCCGCGTTTTGCCACGCTAGTTTCCATACAAATATTGCGTAAGGCCCAATCCTCTTATTCATTACTCAAAGGGGATAGCCGTTAAGGTTAGTGATAAGTATCTGGTTGGTGTATATGTCAATGAAGCGAAAGTGGTTTATTAGGGTCGAGACAGATGGGGATCTCTGCCTACCTCTCTACAGGAAAACGAGCGTCATGTATATGAATGAGTGTATAAGTATCTCGTTAAATGATTTCTTAGATGCGCACAGAATGTACTACAGATATTAACAAATAAAAGCTTTTATTTCTTTGGACAAAATTTGCTTAGTACATTATACTAAAAAGAAAGTATAATCATATTTTAGTCTTTAAGAGTCCTATTCTGAATTAATGAAAGATGGTGACATTTTTTTATTATTGTGAAAGTAAGAGAATTAAAGGAAAGATTACTTAATACAATACAGAAAATACGAAAATTACAACAAAAGATGGGCAGTTTTTTAATTGTATTCAAATTAAGAATCGACCCGTGATCTTCAGTTGTTTATTTAAAAACAAAAGCCTTCTAAGTGCCGCCATGGCTTCCCTCCCATTTCTGTCAAACATCCGACAAGCAAAAGTTGATTCGGTCAATTTTTGCACAAAAGAAAGTTTTCCATTGTGCTAAAACAATGCCTTATGAAAGTTGGAAATCTTTGATCACATTAACAAAAGGACTTAAGTGAAATTTTAATTGTTCTTGAGAGTTTCCATTGAAATTGAGTAGATTTTTTAAGAATTTCGCCTATGTCATTCTTGGTTGAATACGGGTTTTATTGTATTGTTCCTTCTGTCTAGACTTTATAGAGACTTAGACTGGAATTGAAGAACTTTATCAAACCACTATTTTCTAATTAATTCATTCATATCCATGCACGTTACATATGTACCGATAGAATCTGAGGCAATGTCCTTTCACTTCACGTTTCTAATTTAATATTTAGTAACTTTTAGTCTAATTATTTACGTGTAGTGTGTAGAGGCGTGACTATATGTATGTGTGTCCTCAATAAGAGGCTATCAGTGAAAAAGGAATATCTGCTATTTACTAACGACTTTGTCTCCATAAAGAAGGTTTTACTGAAAAAATACTTTTACGAAAGAAAAAGCAAGTACATATATTACTGCTGCATTGCTATAGTACTATCCTATAACTATAAACTATTATTCATATAAAACCTAACCATAAGCTTCACGACTTGTGTATACACACTCCCTTTTTTATTTTGGCGGGGTAGTCAGTCTTTAGTGCCCATCTACGAAATATGAAAGGCATGATAGGTATAGGTCGTTCGAAGCCCGAGTTTCACTAGATAGACAGCATCCAACGTGATAAGGAGTGAACCGTGTCGATGTATATAGGCTCTACACCGACACAGGCTTTTACCTATCCTGAGGGATAGACAGATTTCCTCACGATGTTTTCCCTCACCGTTAGTGACTGTAAATTATGCACGTAAATGAAAAACACATGGTTAAAATTCATTCATTAATACATTGCAGAGCAGGGATTCGAACCTAGGACCTTTTTCACCCACTGGGCTACAGCCGCATTATAATAACTATTCTTCATATTATAAGGTTATATTACTATACTTCATAAAGCGTAGAGCATAAAATTCATCAGAATTCGGTGCTTTCAGGCAATAAAGAGGGATATTTTTCAAAGCAATTTAGGAGTAGCTTTGACGCCTCAACCCTGCGGGGCGGATCATAAAACTCGGTTATTTTGTGTACCTGCCGCGACATTACATTAAGATGAAAAGATAAAAAGGATTCAGTGAGGGAGCTAGATTTTTATTACCATAATTATGAGTAGCGAAAAATAACGTGAGGAAACTTGCCTATTCAAAGAATAGGTAATAGTTAGTGGGTGTAAGTGGAGTGTGTATGAGATGTTTTATATGTTAATGAAGTCAGATAGATGACGCTTTGAAAAAGGGTGACAATATAAGTACTTATACCTGCGAAAGTGGTTTGCGAGGATTGGGACAGAGGGGTTTCTTGATCTCTGTCTATCCCTGCAGGCATGTAGATGAAATATGTATATATGAATATATTGATTAAGCTGTTCATAAGATAGGCTTCAATATTTATAAAAATATCACTAATATTAATACTGCAATGGCACATTAAGGGCTGGAGCATTTTTCTCTCAGAATTCAGAGGGGGAATGCTATCAGTGTTTTGGGAACCCTACCACCCTCTGACAGCGATGACTATAAAGATATTTTCTATATAATTTAATTTCTACTTCTACTGTAAGTCTATAGTTTTAATTTGTTTACCCATGATTACTGTATAATAAATAAAAAAAATTATAAATGGCACATTCTTCTCAAGTTAGATCTACGTAGCGTGAAGAACAGAAGAGCATGTATGAGAAGGTTAAAGGGTGTGAGTGAAGCAAGAAAGATTTGTCACCAGTTCTTTAGCAATCGAGTCCCTGCCTATCCCATTAGAGACATAGAAGAGTAAATTGTATGTTTCCAGAGGAGTGAATTGTATATATATGTTACCACCGACACGTTTTAGGTATTAAACTGAGGCAATTAATAGTGAAGTTACGACCTTATTTATAGTACAAGTTAATCCATGGATTAGTTGAGCCAGATAATGCCACTTTAATGACAGTGTGCTGTGAAGTTGACGCTATAAGTTAGCTGGGTAATTAATCAATAATTTAGTTTGGATTACCTAAAGTTTATGCTAAATAATATTATCATTAACACTGTCACGACTATCATACTTTTAAGGTATGTCAATAGGAGGTAATTTGTGATCATATGCTAGTCTATGACGTAAAAAGAATGCTAATTAACTGCCATTCTTTCTTGTCGTAGAAGGCGACTAAAGGACTAAATGTATATAGAATCTATTAGGCGATGGTCTAGCAATATCTCAGCAATTTTCTATGTAACATCATTACTCCAGTATTAATGCTACTAAGTGTCCAAACAGTTTTTTTCTTGTCTCTAAGGTTCTGTCTACCCCCAAAAGGGATTAAGGGACGCGAATGTATATCTCTAAACTTTACACGTGATAATATTATCGTTAACACTGTCACGACTATCATACTTTTAAGGAATGACAGTAGACTTAAATTGTGATATGCTAAATATTATACTTGGACTTGTTTCGTGCTAGTCTGGGACTAAAACGACTGCTAACTAGCTGCTGTTCTTTTCGGTATGTGGTTGAAAGTGAATATGGGACAGGGGTTAAATGGAATCTATTGAATGACAGCACCCTGTTACCAATGTTACTCATTACAAACGCAATATTAATACTAAAAAGTGACTAAGTAAATATTATATCTCCGAGATTCTGTCCACCCCGAAAGGGATTAAAGAACGTGAATATACAGCTACTACCTCAGTTAATTAAACGTCATAAATCCGAGCACGATACTAGCAATCATTTACCTTTAATCTCACAATGAATGATCAAGGCCCTTCGTGATAAGCCTACCTCAATTAACGGATATGAAAGGAACCTTTGTACCAAATTAATTTATTGTACGTTCCTGTGATAGCTGGGACGTAAGACTGCTAACTAGCTGCCGTTCTTTTTGGATAACTTAGGAAGCGAAAGGTAAATGGAATCTAATAAAGTTACCTTTATTAACCCGACGTTAATAATTATATAAAAACACTAGTGACCCGCTCCGGCTTCGCACGGGTATAAAATATGTATATAGCCTACTCCACTATTTAATGGATGTTATTATACATATAAACCTTCCTCTTGAATCACTCTATCTATTAAAAAAACCGCATCAAAATCCGTTGCGTAGTTTCAAAGATTTAAGCATATAAAGGGACATAGGGACAAAGAAAGCGACTTTGTTTTATACTATGTAGTGATACGCGATAAGTCCCGTTAGTTATTAATCATGAGTATAAAATCGCGATTCTCTTAAAACTATAAATGGAATCTGTTGGTAGATGGACTGGCAACCTGTCACCAATATTCCACATCAAAATCCCAATATACGAGTGTGTTTGTATATGTTAATAAGTGTGTACATAAACAATGTGTTTTCATGTCTCCAAAGTTGTGGCCTGCCCAAAAGGGATTAAAGGTTGTGAATGTATATGTATGTACGTATATTCAAATGTAGCTAACATTGTCTTATAATCCCAAGTGACTGCGTATTTGTGCTTAGGAAATTAAGGAATATTAATATGTTATGATAGATGATGGTTTAAGCAAATACATATATGTTAAGTATATATATACACATACATATACACACATTTACGACCTTTAATCCCTTTTGGAATGGAGAGAACCTCGGAGACACATTAATATACTTAAACACATTGAAATTAAGAAATATTAATATATTAAAGTACATAGTCGTTTAGGTAAAGCTAAATTTAGGGAATATATCGAGATATGATTTCTGTATACTATTTACGGCCGTTATTAATTACGAGATAATCAGTAGTTTGAGTCACTATAATAGTCACTACGGATGTCTTTATCCCCTCATAACTACCTTTATTCTAAGGCCACCTTCACCATTGCGGAGATGGACACCTGAACATCTGACTACCCCGTAAGGGTTAATGGTCGTGAACACGTACGTAACTACCTTTATTTAACCATCATCATCCATAGATACTGATAATTGAATATAAAGGTAGGTGTTCTCGTGTTGGCATACCTGTATAATGGATAACCATCCAAAAATAAGCCAACTCCAATGTTGCTTAATTTAATTGATCTAATGAGAACTAGGATATTCAGCCTATGTTACGAGAGAACAGCATTATAGCAATAGTATCGAAGCTGGGTTCGAGGTGGCCATAGAATTACTACCTTCGCAATTGCGGAGATGGACACTGAACCTCTGACTTCCCCGCAAGGGTTAATGGTCGTGAACGCGTTTATTGTTTCTCTTTTATCTAAGCTATCGAAACATATTACTAATAACAGGGTGCTAACTCATTCCCCGGTAGATTCCATTTACCCTAAGCTCAAATATAAGAATACTATACAGTACCCTAAGGTTCTTATACATATCTCAAACTTTATTCCCTTTCGGAGTGGACAGAACCTCAGACACACAATTATATTTCCTTCATCACTTTTAGCATTAATATTGAGTTTGTGACGACATGTGGAACATTGGTGACAGATTGCTACACCATCACCCAATATAATCCATTTATCCCTAGTCCCATATTTGCCTCCTACGACATGTTGGTAAGAACGGCAGCTAGTTCGCATTCTTTTTACGTCTGAACTAGCACGGGTACAAGGGATATCCAACGATCGAACAGCAGTATTAGATTTCGTTTCGTATTACATGCATTAACACTCGCTTCGGAAAGTTTGCTCAAGTAAAAGCTTCGTGGAATAGGGTTATGATAGCAAAGGATTCAGTGTGAAAGATTTCAGTCTTTTACTAGCTTTGGGAATTTCATGGTATGTAACCAGCTGTTTCTTGCTAGTCTGGGATTTGAAAGAATGCTGACTAGCTGTAGGAAGTGATTAGGGGTAGATTTATTAGGCGATAGGCAAGCAACTTATTATTATTAAATCTTTATTTAAAGCCTTACACCTTGCGGTAAAGTCAGCTATTCTAAATAAGACTGAATACAAATACTTCAGATACTGGCACTAGGATAATCTAAATAGATAATTGAGAAACAAACTTTTGAGATCGAGGAAAACTATAGTTACAAATAATTTTTGGACATACCGAGCAAGCAACTTGTAAACGGAATCTTAACTAATTGGCTTTCTGATTGTTGTGAGCTTCTGTCATAAGGATGTGTGTAAGATACTAAGGGTTTATGGAATCTATAGGGTGTTAAAAACTTAGTAGCGATATCGCATATGAATTACATCTCAATATTGATTCTATAACGATGTTAAAACTCACCGTAAAATAAGTTTATTTACTATCACCATAATCAGTTTTCATATATCTGTGACCATATCCAATATACGCTTTTAAAGTTTTAGTGTCATCATCATAAATTCAGATATATGTACGTATTAATAGGCTCTGAGATTTAAATAACTTTTCTCACAATAAAGCCCAAAAAGTCATCAGCTTTTAGTACAGGATTCACTCAACATCCTAACAAGAAGACAGCTGATCACATATCAATGTTGCCAGACCAACAGAAAAGCAAATCGCTATTAGATCAACATATTTTCCTCCTTTTTTTTCTTACCAAATACCAATACGTCAATATGGCAACCCTAACGCCGAGATATTGGAATTTTTTGCAATGCAATGCACAATATGTTCGGAGCTTTGTGATATTGCACTGTAGGGTTGCCACAAGCGTGGTCGCATTTTACAAAGGGATATTGTTGGTTCGTGGCTTGTTTTTGTGGTCGACATAGAGTGAGAAACGTTTGTTTAACATTTTTTTTTATCATTTTTAATTCTTTATTAAGCCATTCACCACTAAGGTTATGTCGGCTGAAGTACAAACACTGAAGCCATGGCATTTGCACTTGTTATTTAGTCGCTATGGTAACACCAAGCCAAGCACCAAGCATGGTAACGCCGCCAGCCGCTACAACCAAAGAAAAATTAAATCGAAGCTCCAATTCTTCTCTTTCTTGTTCTTCGTTTCGTTCCAGTTGAGGATCCAAATCTTATCCCAAAGCGAACATATTTAGCCAGTTTGGCATCACACGTACATTCAGTACAGTAAATATTTAGCCTAAAATAATTATTTGTATTACACAACTTTCACTGAGCTGCTGATTTTGTTGACGAACCATAGTCGACTGATTACTAATATTTATTTAATTAATTCTTAAATTTACGTCACCCTAACAGGTAACCTTTCGGAGACGTACTAATTACAAGGTTACAATTATGAATAATGCATTCTTCAATAAAATTAATATGCCTTGGTAAACATAAATGCATACACATCACTGTGCATCCATACATTCCCTGTAAAGGGTAGGCAGAGATCATGGATCCCCATTTGTCGCGATCCTGACAGACCACTTGCGCTTCATTGACACTCATACATCTTCTCATATACACTCGGCAGTTATAGGTACTCCTAACGTCACCTTTTTTCAATATAGCGATAATATTTTAATATTGGAGTTCATCGTGACATCAACCCCAGTCTCTCCGAGGTTTTGCCCACCCTGAAAGGGATTGAAGGACGTGAATGTTGTATCACAAAACCTCTTTAATTCTCAAATTCCAGCTATGACCGAACATGCAAATTCCAAAGCCATATAGACAGTACTCGATTGGACAAACAAACATATCGGCTCCGAACAAACAACGAAAAAGTGGGCAGAATACCGCAGAGGTGCAAGCAGCGTTTCCAATTAACTTTTCCTACAAAATCCTGTAAAGGGAACATTGCATAGTGTGCGTAATAGAAATACATTTACGAAGCAACCCCAATATTTATGCTATATAGTTAGCATAAATATTGGGGTTGTGATGTCATAATGGAATATAAGTGACAGTTTAGCGATAAATTCTATTTACCCCTATTTCCTTAGTCGCCTCCTATGACATGCTGGGAAGAACGGCAGCTAGTTAGCATACTTTTTACATCCCAGCTAGCACGGATTTTTTTCTTCTTTTATCTCAACAGATTTTTCGATTGACTCAAGCGTGAATTTCTGATCCGATCATTCTTCCATCAAATTAGGATGAAGAGGGAAAATCTACCTATTCCCAAATTGGTATCAAATGTCATTTATTAAATTGGACGCCATTTTGTTGTTTGCCAGTAATTAGACGTAGCTCAGTCGTTTGGGGCTTGACTCTGTATCAGTGGGTACAAGGTTTAAATCCCACTTGAGCATGTACCAATAGAAATGAAGTTTGATGAATGTCTATGTACATTTTTGTAATAAAAAAGGCATTTACGAAATACGTCGCATACTACGGTGTGGGAAAACATCGTGAGGAAACCTACCTGTTCCCCGAACAGGTAATAGTTAGTGCTTGTAAATGGCGACATGGCCAACAACCTGTCACATTGAGTTCTGTTTATCTGTTCAATACATTATGAGAAAGGCCTTAGGTTCGAGTTCCGGCTGTGGCCTATACCAATAAATTAAATGTGTTTTTCATTAACGTACAAACTTCACAGTCGCCAACTGTTAGGGAAAACATCGTGAGGAAACCTGTACCTATAACCGCCGAGTGTATATGAGAAGATGTATGAATGCCAACGAAGCGACAGTGATCTGTCAAGATCAGGACAAATGGGGATCCGTGATCTCTGCCTACCCCTCTACAGGGAATCAGGGGTGATGTGTATGTATATATGTTGTATGCATGTGTGTGGAGTGTGTAAACAAAATTGGTGAAACGTATGTGTGTATGTGTTTTAATAATTCTAATGTTTAAAAACAAATATTTTTATAACGGTAACACACAACTAATCACGCGTAAGTCTTTGAACTATAACCCAGATACTTCCGTTGGATTATAACTTTAATCTTCATAGTGATAAGCTCTAAATTCCCTTGTAGGTAGGCAATTACGTTCCAGATTAAATAAACCACGCCCCCACGGAAGATTTTACAAGGAATCATGGTCAGAATTTTGTCAAGGGCTGCTTAAGGGTTATAGGGTACTGTATTATGAATTTGTATTAGATATTCAAGGCTGTATCATAACTGGTTAAATGCGGTTTCAATATTAAGGTTTGAGGTGCTTTTGTTTACAGGTATTCACATACAGGGGCCAAAGTCTACTAATGCGTTTTAGCACCAACGCAGTTCAATATCAGGTCAGTAATAGTGTCAAATTTCGTTTAAAAAATAGTGAAATAACTCCCTTTTCCAATCCACTACTAACTTCACACTATTACTAATCTAATATTGAACTGATATTATGCAAAAAGCATTAGTGGACTAAGGTAAAATGTCTTTATTAAACACTATTCATAGGTTTCCTGCTTAAACTATTAGCAGTTATATAATATTTACATAAAAACCTCTAATAGAACAGAACTTTGGGTACTAAATTAATTACGAACAAATATAGCTATACGATTTATATTGCTAACCCAACGGACAATATCATTACACCAATTCCCATAATCAGCTCCAAGAACAAACCAGAATGATTTGTCATCATTATTTTGACACAGAACAAACAAACTCTATCAGCTTTATTCCATTTCATTAAGCTTAGATATCTTGATACAGTCTTTTTCATCCTCTTTTGCTAAGATAAAAAAACGGTCACTCTTAGTATGCCCGTATAGGTTATACTTTTGTTAGATCGATAATCGGGTTGAATGTCCACCGATTCTTATTTTATCAATAGTTTTTACAACTAGAGATGGAATACTTTGCTATACAAGTATTTTAGCGTATTAACTTGAGTCTAACTATACAATCAATCAGGACGCACCGTTAATTTTGAAATGCGGAATACGAATGCGTGTAGGTAAATGCCATAATACTAAAGGAATAGAAAACAAAATTTGTGATGTAGAATTAAATTTAATTACCTCTTAAGTTTACGTAGAGAGAAAACTAAATTTGAATATTTACAAACAAAAACATAACAAAATAATTTATTATAAGCAAAAAGGTAACATTTACATTGTATTCCAAAAATGAGCGCCAAGAAACAAAAGATGTTTGCCCCGCTGAATGGCTAAATGATTGGTTTATAAAATATTACGAAAATAAACTATCGCAAAATATCTGTTTTCCTCATTCAAAAAGTCGGTAACCGATTCTCGGTAGTACGCACACATCAATTATCAGCTTCAAAGCCATAGTTAATTAATCTTAGCGAAAAGAGAATGAATGAGTGAATGGCAAAATGTATGAATGGAAGTGATGGTGCTGTTTTTATGAATCCAATGTCTTGTCTAATGAATCTGTGGGCAGATTAGTCTCTTATGTTGGCAAGTCTATTTATGTGATAGACTATTATGATAGTCATTATAACTTTAAAGGTCATGCTATTTTGAGCTTATAAGTGCTAATTAGTGACTATGTAAGAAATAAGAAGTATAATTTACGTTCAGTCTTTTCGCTTCTCGGGATAGTCAGAGTTTTGACTGCCTATTGCCTTATTTACAAAGGTATTTGATGTCTAATTAAAGGATTTATTAGATGAATAGCAACTAATATAGATGTAACATGTTTGATATTACATACATACTCATATATCGGTTACATCCCCTGAAATAGTTAAACAAAAATAAAACTATTTCACTTCATTAACATCTATACACCCGTTGTCTATGATTCGTCAACAAAGTCAGCAGCTCAGTGAAAGTTGAAAATACAAATAATTATTTTCGCCACAATATTTAGTCAAGTTTATAAGCCGCTGTAGCCCAGTGGGTAAGACCTCGGACTTCGTATGAGATAGGTCCTAGGTTCGAATTTCGACTCTGGCATGTACCATTGAATGAAATTTAAATATGAATTTTTCATTTACGTACATAATTTACAGTCGCTAATGGTGAGGGAAAACATCGTGAGGAAACCTGCCTATCCCTCAGGATAGGTAATAGTCAGTGCCTATATACGGCGATACGGTTCACTACTTATTACGTTGGGTGCTGTCTATCTAGTGATACGCGGGCTTCGAATGACCCATACCTAACATGCCTTCGAAATTTCGGAGATAGGTATTTAAGCCTCTGACTGCCCCGCCATAATAACAAGGGAGTGTGTAGACACAAGTCGTGAAGCGTCTGTTATGTTATTTAGTCAATGGTGATGCCGAACTGGCTAAATATGTATGCTTTGGGATTATATTTGGATCCTCAACTGGAACGAACTGAAGAGCAGAATTGGAGCTTCGATTTCGTTTTTCTTCGGTTGTAGCGGCTGGCGGCGTTGGTGTAACCATGGCGACTGAATAACAAGTGCAAACGCCATTGCATCAGTTTTTGTACTTGAGCCGACATTACCTTAGGTGGCGAATGACTTATTAAATGGATAGGCAGAGACTATCGATCGCCATGAGGAACGATCCTGACAAATCTCTCTTGCTTCACTCACACCCATTAACCTGCTCATATTACATGCTCTTCTATTCTTCACACTACGTACATCCGCCTTGAAATGTCCCCAATTTGATATAAGTTATACGCGGCTTACTCCAACTCTACCTTTCACTTTGGTAATAATAATTAAATTCATTAATTTTACTAATAAGACATTAACAGTTAGATAGACGTTATATTAAAAAAAGGTGAAGTTATGAGTACCTATAACCACCGCGTGTGTATTAGAAGATGTACGAGTGTCAATGAAGCGAAAGTGCTCTGTCAAGATCGGGACAAATCGGGATCCGTGACCTTAGCCTACCCCTTTACAGGGAATCAGGCGTGATGTGTATGTAATTTTGTTGAAGAATCAAAAATTCTATACAATTCCTTATTAGTCACTACCGCGTTAGCAAACTACAATAAACCTTCACGGTTTTTTATCCCGTTAAGGTTGGACAGAACCTCGGAGACATAGTATCTACTCCCTTTTAGCAAAATGCTATATGAAACATTTGTGACAGGTTACTAACCCATCACCCAAAATATTCTATTCACGACTTGCGATAAACGGCAGCTAGTTAGCTTCCTTTTACGTCCCAGTCTAGCACGGGTTGAAATTTAAAATTAATTTAACTCTTGAGGCGGTTTCTTATCGCGTAATTACCTCCTCAAAGGTTATCAGTCCTTCACAAAAATGAAAGAGGCCAAATTAAGATTGCGCGTGGATATGACAAGCTTATTTTGGGGTTAGGAAATATATTTACCCTAGATAAAACCTCGTTTCGTCTAAATAATGGAAAAAATAGTAGTCTAAATAGTAATTCGACGTAGATCAGGTGTTTGGGGCTTAACTCTGTATCAGTGGGTACAGGGTTCAAATCCAACTTGAGCATGTACCAATGGAAATAAAGTTTAATGAATTTCTGTGTACATTTTCGTAATAAAAATACATTTACGAAATGCGTCGAATACTACGGTGAGGGAAAACATCGTGAGGAAACCTACCTGTTCCTCGAATAGGTAATAGCTAGTGCTTGTAAATAGCAACATTGTTTACCCCCTGTCACTTAGAGTACTGACTATCTGGTCAACACATGAGTTCGTGTTGGCCATATAATTACAACCTTTGCAATTGCGGAGATAGACACTTGAACCTCTGACTACCCCGTAAAGGTTAATGGTCGTCACTCGTTTAGAACTCGATTTTTGCTTTACCTAAATAGAAACATTTATATACGAAATAATGGTACTATAGTTTTTGTTCTAGTAATTAGAATTTAAATAAGGAAAAACTTGATATCTTTTATAAGTACAGATACTTGCGTATTCACACTCACTTTTTTCTTATTTTGTCGAGGCAGTCAGAGACTTTAGTATCAATATTCTAAATTTTGAATTCATGATAGGTATGAACCATTCGATGCCCATGTGTCAGTGATAGGCACCCAATGTGATAGGTAGTAAACCGTATCGCCGCATACAGACATTAGTCAAAACGAATACATGAAAATGGTTCCGACATAAGACCAGCGTTGCGTTTGCTATCAAAGTTTATTATAAATTGAAGAATGTATATAATATTGGGTACTTACTATGTGCCATTCAATATGGCAATACACTACTTTTAAACAGCGGAAGAATTCTGGCGGGAACCTTAAAAGTTGGAAGTTGTTTTTTTGGTGAAAATTTTAATTTTAATTACTAAAAGTGCATAACTAGAGCCTATCTCATAAGTATTGTGGGCATCTAGGACCCCGGTTATGGAGGGGAATGAGGAGCCTGATCCCAGGGGGGATGGGCGACATCCCTCCAAAAGAAAATTGCGCCTTGTCGACGATAGCGGGAATTCTGATGACACCAATCAGTACAAGCCTTTTTTCAAGGCAGGGTATAAACGTCTCTATCCAGAAAACTCGACGTTCACAAACACTGCATTCCAAGTGTTTGTTGAGTCCAAAGACGGAAAAGAAAGAATCGGAAATAAAAGTCCGATTTTCCTAAATCACATATTTTCTATGGATGTCAAAGGTATTACTTCCATGAACCGAGTAAATGCTAACAAGATTTCAGTATTATTCAAACAATATATTAACGCCAATAACTTTCTGCTTAATTCTACATTCCTTGAAAAACATAACTTGAAAGCATACATACCAGCAAAACACATAGAAAAAACAGGTATAATACGATTTGTACCTACTAATATTTCCAACAAGGATCTGTACACCAAACTGTCGTCTAAGTACGATATCATAGCAATCCGAAGATTTACTAAGAAAATGGGCAATGAGAGGGTGCCGTTACAAACAGTTAGCATAACTTTTTTGTCAAATACTTTACCTGATTCAATCCAGTATGACTTATATTCCTATAGAGTATTTGAGTATGTCCCACCGCTGTTACAATGTTTTAAATGCTTTAAATTTAACCATTCCGCCAAAATTTGTAATAACAAACAGAAGTGTTCAATATGTGCGGGAGATCATTTGTATAAGGAGTGTGATAAGCCTAATTCTATCAACTGTATCAACTGTGGAGGTCCCCATGTAGCTATATCCCGAGAATGTCCAATTAAATTAAAGAAAATGATGGATAAAAAGAGTAAGATCAATTATGCTGAAGTAAGTAAGACCATTTTTTCTGATAAAGATTTTCCAACATTAAAAGCAAAACATACTGGTCATTCCCAAAGAATGCCATTTGTAAATAATACTGTAAATAATTTAACTAGTGATAAGTCAGTTAAACCTGTACAAATTGCAAATAATACTAATGGGAATAATTCCAATATGAATAAGTCAGCCAAAATACCCAATCTTAGTGGTCTCATCGATAATGATTTGGTTATCAATGCATTAGTAAAATCATTGTTACAGTTAGCAAACTCGAAAGATCAAAGCATTACAGTTAAAAGTATCAAAGACATTTTGCTTTCAAACCTAACAGAACATGGATCTACACAATAATAATGCATCCAGAGTCAAGCAAATTATAATAATAGCACAATTTAATATCCAGAGTGTTAATAACAAAAAACCCTTGCTTTTAGACTTTCTTTTTAATCAAAATATAGATATTTGTATGTTAAATGAAACATGGTTAACTAATAAACACAATTTTTACATACCCGGTTATGATATAATAAGACAAGATGGTCCTAATGGCCGCGGAGGAGTAGCAATAGTAATTAAAAATACATTTAAATACAAAACTATAATCACACCTTACTATGAACATTTACAAACTTGTAGCATATCTATTTTGACTAATTTTGGTAATTTATCCATTTTGTGTGCATACAGCCCACCTAGGGGATCAAAACTTAGATGCAGAGCTCTAGGAAATATAATTGATAGTTTGCAACACCCACTTTTGTTGTCAGGCGATCTGAATTCACATCATGTGGCATTTGGTTGTCTGTCAACAAATGCTCAGGGCAATGAAATATTTAACTTGTTGGATAAACACAATTTATGTATTTTAAACTCTGGTACCCCAACTACTGTGGGTACTTTACATCATAATCCTTCAGCAATAGATATATCATGTATAAGTCCATCTGCAGCACCTCTATGTGAATGGAAGGTGCACGAAGATCCTATGGGAAGTTATCATTTTCCAACCATTATTAATATTCACACCATCGCAGAAACATTCTCAGTAGGTCCTTCTTCTGAGCGTTTTATATATAGTAAAGCCGATTGGTCCAAGTACAAAGCTGAAAGCAAAAATGCATTTGATTATTTAGATTTAAATTCAGAAAATGTTATTTGCCTTTATAAACAATTTTGTGACACTTTATACAAACTTAAAGAACAGTGTATTCCCAAAAGCTCAAACAACAGATCTAGTAGGATTAGGAAACCGGTCCCTTGGTGGGATAATGAGTGCGCAGAAGAAGTTAAAAGGAGCAAATCGGCTTTACTGCATTATAAACATAACCCCTCGTTAGAAAATTACATAGAGTATAAAAAGATAGATGCAAGAAAAAAGAGACTAATCTGTGAGAAAAAGAGGTTGGGATGGCAAAAGCTAAGTGAATCATTCAATAGATACACACCTATTAGTACAATTTGGAATTATATCCGTAAGTTTAAGAATGTGTCATTTCGCAAAGTTACGAAAAACGATGAATGGATTCCACATTTTCTTGACAAGTATGCACCACTTTATCCACCTGAAAAAAATATAGATATCGCTCAGTTGAATAATTGCTTTCAGTCTACAGAAAATGATAAATATCGTTTTCTTTCGCAAGTTTTCACCATGAATGAGTTTAGAATTGCTTTGAAATCTCGTAGAGATACTACCCCAGGTCTAGATGATATAACTTACAAATTGATAAGCAATTTACACACTTCCGCTCATCAGATCTTACTAAATATATACAATTTATTGTGGAGCTCAGGAATTATTCCTGATGAATGGAAAACTCAATGTGTTATACCTATATTAAAACCAGATAAACCTGCTAATGACTATAATTCATACAGACCCATATCATTATCATCTTGTGTAGGTAAAATATTTGAATGTATGTTAAAGTTTAGACTGGAAAATTATTGTGAAATAAACAATGTCTTACCTAATCAACAGTTTGGTTTCCGTAGAGGAAGAAGTGCTGCGGAAAGTTTTGTCTGTCTTACGTCAGACATCAAAAAAGCTTTTTTCAATCATTCATTTGTAGCTTGTGCTTTTCTTGATATCAGTGGGGCTTTTGATAACGTTAACCCTTCTATATTAGTACAAATCCTCAATAAAATTCACATTCCGGGCAAAATTTGTAAATGGATTTTTGATTTCTTATATGAACGGATAATGTACATAAAATTTAATAACAATTTGCATGGCCCTCGATTTGTCTATAAAGGAACAATGCAGGGTTCTACTATCTCACCTCTAATATATAACTTGTATACCTCTCAGATTAACTGTTATTTGACTGACCCTTCTGTCAAATGCTTATTGTTTGCAGATGATATAGTTTTGTACAGTGTGGACAAAAATCCAAATTTAGCTATCAAAAATTTAAATAACGGTTTAAGTCAAATAGATACATTCTATACTCATTTAAATCTGAGTATTAATGTAGGAAAGAGCGAAGCAATGCTATTCAGCAAAAAAGATGAGTATAGTTCCTTAGATACAGTATCATATCAAGGTAAACCACTAGCTTGGGTAAATGACAAAAAGTTTTTGGGTGTACACTTAGACACCAAATTAAAGTTTGAAAAACATATTGATTACATTATAGGTAATGCATCAAGGGGATTAAATGTAATGCGCTCATTAGCAGGAGTGCACTGGGGATCAGATCCAAAAACTCTTTCCACCCTGTACAAAAGTATAGTAAGAAGTCATTTTGACTATAGCTGCTTAGCATACATGAATTCTAATGTAACTTACTTAAAAAGACTTGATATTTTCCAAAACAAAGCTCTCAGGATTATAACTGGAGCAATGTGTTCCACTCCAATTCATTCTATGGAATCAGAATCCTGCATTTTACCATTGTGTTTCAGAAGATTACAAATAGCAAATACTTTCAGCCTCAAAATGATAGCTTCTCATAACTCTTTTGTACTCAATAGGATCTTGCCTCAGCAAGAGCTTCCTCAGTCTTTGACAGACAACATCAGCTATAAAGCTGAAAATTTTTTATCACGACAAACTCCTGAATTAATTAATATTATATTAAACTTGAAAAAGAAATGTAAAGATGTAAATACTTTCAATGTGATGCCTTTTTATAGTGTTGAATATGAATTCTATTTCAAGGAAATAGTACATGTGAATACTGAATGTATTGATAACCAACAACAATTGCTTAGTTTCTTGGACAGACATAAACCTATTTACACTTTGTATACAGACGGTTCTAAATGTATAGATAGAGTAACTTCAGCTTACTATGATCCACAATGTAAAACATCAAAATGTGTAGAAATAAATGCTCATTGCAGTATATTCACTGCGGAATGTTATGCAATATACCTAGCTTTATTGTATGTAAAGAATATGAGTAGTAGTAAGTTTGTAATATTTACGGACAGCCAAAGCTGCCTAACGGCATTAAAGAATAATAGCATGAAAATTACCTGTAATTACATTATCTTTAGCATTAAGAAACTTTTGTTAGACATTAATTTATCCAAAAAGATTGTAGTTTTTAAGTGGGTACCCTCTCATTGCGGTATCACTGGCAATGAAATAGTCGATATAGCTGCTAAAGGTCAAATTGAAGAAGATCATTCAGATACATTGAAAGTTCCATTTTCTGATTACCATCAAACTTTGAATGAAGATCTAAGACAGACATGGCATAGTTATTGGAAGATCATCAATAGAGACAAAGGAAAGTGGTATGCTGCTATTCAAGAAGTCCCGCCGCCTTTTCCATGGTTCAATAACTTTAAAATTAAGAATGTGTCAATACGAAGCTTTGTGGCCACTATTAACAGAGTGAGATTTGGACATGGGCAATTTAAAAGTCACCTGTTTAGGTTGAAAATTACCAGGGATAATAAATGTGATGAGTGTAACGTAGAAGAAACAATAGATCACCTAATATTTGTTTGTAGAAAATATACTTTGCAACGATTGATATTAATTGATAATTTGAGCAACATTCACAAGGGTAAAATACCTAATAATATTGTTGATTTAATGAAAAATGCAAGTAATTATATGCCTGTATATAAATTTATTATTAATACAGTAGGCAGTATTTAGAAGTTAATTTTAATTTTGTTTTTGTTTGTCACATTTTATTAAGCCTAATTTTCTTAGTACTAGGTTAAGTATCTTACAATTTACTGTAATTATATTTAAGACTAGCATAATGGACTTGTATCCCCGTGCTGTAAATAAATAAATTAAAAAAAAAAACAGCGGAAATTGACACACACAAACTTCTGGCTACCCCACAAAGCCTTATAGTCGTGCTCTATATTGTATTAATCAACAAACATTATTAATACTGTAATTTCCTGGAAAGCAATCAATATCCTTTTTGATGTATTGGCTGAATCGAGGCAATCCCTTGTCCCTGCAGGAACTAATCAATCCAATAAATATTTGATGGACTTTTGTTTATTCGGTCGCCATGGTAACGTGTTTACGCGCTACTACGTCCTAAATATACACACGTTTATGATATTTATTGGTATGGACAGAGTAAAAGGTTTTAAAAGCCGTTACGTTACGGTTAGCTTCAAAAGACGAAAACTTATTAATTTTCATAGAATATCTATAACTAAGTCTGATTTTTAAAAAAATGTAGCTATGTACCTAACAAACTCGGTATTTCGGAAACAGTTTTAAGTAACGAGAATATTGAAACCTATTAAACTATGTAAGGACTACAAACATTTTATTGATTTTTCCTATCATAAATATTACAAGTACAAACAAGTAATAGTTATACTACAAGGAACGAGTAAATAACGTGCATCCAAGCTTCTATCCGCCCCGTAAGGATTAACAGGTTGTAAAGTGTAGGTATATTAGGTACTAGGATAAGAAAACAAAATAAGAAGATTTAATACTTTAAAATTCACCGTCAGTTGTTTATTTACACACACTTTTTTATTTAAACACAAAGTGAAGGCAAAGATACATAAGCCATACAGCCAAATCTTAAAAAATACAATTATAAAACTTACAAACAGACGAACAAGACGAAAAGATTGTATTTAATTAACACAATACTAATGAAATTATATAAGAACTATTCAACGTCAGTTGTTGAATTAATAGTGAAAGTTTCATATGCTCTGTTTTACAGCTTTCCTTCAGTTTATCTTCAAGAATTCTGCGAAGAATCTGCGAATGACAGGTACTTATGATCCAGTTATGATCTCATTAGACGACTGATGATATCTCCATTGAACTAAGTTCATTTATTCCTCATGATATCTCCATTGAACTAACTTCTTGAATTATATGTCTTTGTGAATAAAATAGGATTGGTAGACGAAGGTTAGGTAATGGACAAAAGACAAACGCATTCTCGACCATTAACCCTTGCGGGATAGTCAGAGGTTCAGATTTCCATCTCCGCAATTGCGAAGGTAGTAATTCTATGGACACCTCGAACCCACGTGTTGACCAGATAGTCAGTACTCAATGTGATAGGTAAGTCGTGTCGCTATTTACAAGCACTAACTATTACCTGTTCGATGAACAGGTAGGTTTCCTCACGATGTTTTCTCTCACCATAATATTCGATGCATTTTGTAAGTGTTTTTTTATTACGAAAATGTACATAAATATTCATTAAACTTCATTTCCATTGGTACATGCTCAAGCGGCATTTGAACTCTGTACCCACTGATACAGAGCCAAGCCCCAAACAATTAAGCTACGTCGCATTCCATTAGCTAATTATAACTAACAACAAGTATTCTGAAAAAGTCAGTAGTAGTAAATTTTGATCGTACATAAAATGTTAACTAGCATATATTTTGGTATGTCGTAGAAGGTAGCTTACGGATATTGTGAATGAAATATAACTACTTCTCGATTAGCCGACTTATCACTTATATTTCAAATCAATGTCCTAAAATGGTTTCACTAAAATTACCTAAGATATTGTGTGCAAGGTTTTGTCCACCCGAAACAGGATTGATAGACATATGTTTATGAGACGACCTCCGTGGCGCGATCGGTCAGCCGCCTGAACGCTAATCGTGAGGTCCGGGGTTCGATTCC